>MJUU01051820.1:0-17940 GCA_002080025.1 Modiolus philippinarum | reverse complement strand
GTCCCTTGATGATTTTTGCAGTTGGGTGACCATTTTGCTTGCCCTTCTGCTTAAATCACGAGGTAGTTCCATTGGTGTCTTATACTAGTGAATTTAATACAATTCAGATATGTATCTGTGGGGTATCCATATACATGGAGCTTTTACATTGTCCCTTGGTGATTTTTGCAGTTTGGTGACCACTTTGCTTGCCCATCTGCTTCAATCACGAGGTAGTTCTATTGATATCCTTTTGTTGTGGAATTTATTAAACAAATACAAGATGGCGTATAAATGGAGCTATTCGGATCGCCCCTTGGTGATTTTTGCAGTTGGGTGACCGCTTTGCTTGCCCTTCTGCTTAAATCACGAGGTAGTTCCATTGACATCTTGTCTTAAAATATTGAATTAATTTCATTTATAAAACTGACCATTATTTATCATTTTAATTTTAATTTGTGTATAGATGAAAATACTCCCCCAAGTTCATATATTAGATACTAATAGATGTCCCTTTCTTTCCTGAGGTCTGCCTCAGGTTTAATTGTTTATTTAGTTATATATATATATTTCTATTTCTATTTCTATTTCTAAATGAAAATATTAATATTTGACATTAATTTTGTAATCTTTAGGAATGACCATCTTTAGATCTGTTCATTAGAATACTTATTTGTATCTGTAACAGAATGCAGTAATAACAGTACAGTATAAATCAAATCAAATAAAATCAAATATTTTATTAAACGAATCATGGGCCCACAGGGGGCAATGGCACAAAACACACATGATTTAAAACATACATACAAACATACATTCTAGTATTTATCGAATATGCGTCAATAGTAGATTATAATGCAACGTTTACATAACTGGGGTTTTGGTTGGTCAAAACTGATTGTCAATTTCACCATCTACACACCTGAACAATCTTTATTTGACGGTTAAAATTTCTGTTTACAGGCTCCACTGCCCGTCGTCTGTAAACTGCATTTTGAATGTGAAATATATGATTGATGCCCTTACGTATTCAATAATAAGGATGAAGGAATATGGAGTAAATGTAAATGAGACATAGTCTCTACCAATACATGCCGAAAACAAGCAATGGAACAATTATTTTTGTTCTTCATCTTGAAGTCACAAGTATTATATTTTATTGTTTAAACTGTGGAATTTAGTTTCTGCATATAGCAATTTGGACAACTTATGCCTCTTCGTTGCAAATCAAATCAAAATATATGGAAATCCATAATCCGAAATATGTGTAAAATTAAGGATCAGTCTCAGCAGCAATAATCGCGTAGCGGTACGTATAATACATCCGCAAAGGAATACCGAAGCAAAAATGTGGAAAGGGGGACTCCAAAATCAAAAATAAAAAATCACATCAATTCATATCCAACACGAATCCAGACAGTAGTATATATATATTAGTATGTGCTAGTTAAATGTCATATTAATGTTATTTAAACTGTGTTGTGTCTATATGTTTTTATGCTCATGTCCCTTGTGGGTCCATTTTGCTTTCTATTTCTATTTCTAAATGAAAATATTAATATTTGGCATTAATTTTGTAATCTTTAGGAATGACCATCCTTAGATCTGTTCATTAGAATACTTATTTGTATCTGTAACAGAATGCAGTAATAACAGTACAGTATAAATCAAATCAAATAAAATCAAATATTTTATTAAACGAATCATAAGCCCACTGGGGGCAATGACACAAAACACACATGATTTAAAACATACATACAAACATACATTCTAGTATTTATCGAATATGCGTCAATAGTAGATTATAATGCAACGTTTACATAACTGGGGTTTTGGTTGGTCAAAACTGATTGTCACTTTCACCATCTACACACCTGAACAATCTTTATTTGACGGTTAAAATTTCTGTTTACAGGCTCCACTACGCGTCTTCTGTAAACTGCATTTTGAATGTCAAATATATGATTGATGCCCTTACGTATTCAATTATAAGGATGAAGGAATATGGAGTAAATGTAAATGAGACAAAGTCTCTACCAATACATGCCGAAAACAAGCAATGGAACAATTATTTTTGTTCTTCATTTTGAAGTCACAAGTATTATACTTTATTGTTTAAACTGTGGAATTTAGTTTCTGCATATAGCAATTTGGACAACTTATGCCTCTTCGTTGCAAATCAAATCAAAATATATGGAAATCCATAATCCGAAATATGTGTAAAATTAAGGATCAGTCTCAGCAGCAATAATCGCGTAACGGTACGTAAAATACATCCGCAAAGGAATACCGAAGCAAAAATGCGGAAAGGGGAGTCCAAAATCAAAAATAAAAAATCACATCAATTCATATCCAACACGAATCCAGACAGTAGGACAAAGACAAAGCAAATCAACAAAGATGAACAAGAACGCCACAAAACTAAAGCACTTGCAGTTTAAACCTCTACAAATATGAGGTATCATCAGTTGATCCGATGGGGTAAGCATGCTCTTCTCAACGCGTGGCATTCGTCACACTGCCAGTGAAAAGTCTGGTTTTGCCCAGGTTTTGCCCAGTCAGTGTTTGTCAGTCAGTTTGTAAACGGATATTTCTGGCTGTCAATTCAAGATTAACACTCCTGGATATCCGAATAATGTTCTCTTGCAATTCTAATGCAATCGAACTATTTCGTCGTTATATAATAGGTACTAGATAAGACGGGAACCCTTTCCGTCCAAGAACTGTAGATGGAGCATTTGCCTATTTCAACAGATCAAATCGTCTGTTTCATAATTTCTTTCACAAAAATTTTGTTTTAAATCGTTTATATCATTTAAAACTAATTTTAACGCATTTTATGATTAACGGTATGTGAAAATGGTTCTAGATGGTCCCAATTTTGTCAAGCAATGAATTTTCTTAAATCATGTAATCCAAATTTTCGTAACCACTAATTAACCCCATAACGATCAGGTTATCATCAAACCGATGAGAAAACTCATTGTTAAATATTTTACGAAAGGATATGGAGTAAATGAACATGACACCATAACACATATGTTAACTCCAACTGCAATAATTTTAATGAGCTGTATGGCCATTTCGGAAATTAATTCCTCATCAGCAGCACTAGAACCCAAACAAAGGAAATCCATATTCAAAAAATGTTTAAAATGCATAAAACCAAACGAAATCCGAATAATCAGTAATATCAAATACAGCTAAGGACGAAACTACGATGGATGGAGTTAATCCTTAGGTTTTAGAATTTACATGAATTTAGATAATATTAATTGAACAAAGTGTACACATGAGATATTATTTCATGTACAAGTACACCATATCTAAGAAAAATAAAGAGCATACAACTCTACCACGGGGAATTGTTTTACCAACTCCACACTGCAATAAAAGACAAACTCCTGTATTAAATATTTTACGAAAGGATATGGAGTAAATGAACATGAGACCATAACACATATGTTAACTCCAACTGCAATAATTTTAATGAGCTGTATGGCCATTTCGGAAATTAATTCCTCAACAGCAGCACTAGAACCCAAACAAAGGAAATCCATATTCAAAAAATGTTTCAAATGCATAAAACCAAACGAAATCCCAATAATCAGTAATATCAAATACAGCTAAGGACAAAACTACGATGGAGGGAGTTAATCGACTAGAAAACTGAATAGCGATTCTGTTTCTTTGTTTTTTCAACAGGATATATTGCTGCTACTATTTGCCTATGTCTTTGTAAGTACTGGACAGTTGTTTACAGATGATTCACGACAATCTTTAACAGACCCATTTGGACAAGTTGGAGGTTTCCCTGGTAAGTAATCAGGAAATGTTACACAGTCATCATGGGTGCTAGTGTAGTTTATTAATAAATACCGTGCTTTTACAATGCCTATTATTCCAATCAACATATAGATTTTTCAGCCAGACCTTAGTGATAAATAAATTCCTCTCTTCAAGTCTTTTTTTATTTCTGAAGAGTCACCTCAAAAATACAGAATATAGCTGGGCTTTTCCGAAAACTCATNGTTGCTAGTGTAGTTTATTAATAAATACCGTGCTTTTACAATGCCTATTATTCCAATCAACATATAGATTTTTCAGCCAGACCTTAGTGATAAATAAATTCCTCTCTTCAAGTCTTTTTTTTATTTCTGAAGAGTCACCTCAAAAATACAGAATATAGCTGGGCTTTTCCGAAAACTCATTCCCCCCCTGGGTTCCCATACTAATTTCACTTTAATAACGGCGCATCCATTTCCAAGGATTCAATATGGATTAGAAATTAGTACAGAGTAGTAGAAAAAATAAGATATTTTCTATTTTCTGTTGATAGTAGAGTTCATATTAGAAAAAATAACAACATTTTCTAGAAGAAGCTATCGAACATGTAGTGTAACATTAAAAATCGGCTGAGAAATGATAATCAAAATTTCAGAAAATCAGACTTGCTGTTTCTTTGGTCCCGGTATCGATATTATACGGAGATTTCGAGTTCAGCGTTGCTTTAGCAATAAAAATAACTAGGAATGACAGAGAAATCAAACAGTGAATGGAGTGCATGTTACTCAGTAGACTGCATTTTGGCTTGTTTATTTCGATCCTTTTTATGTCTCCCCAGACGTAGTCGGGGCGACATATTGTTATTGTATTGTTTCTTCTTTGTTATCATTATTATTATTATTATTGTTGTTCTTTCACACATTTTTTTCTGGTCTATTTCGTATTTTGGAAAGGCGGTTTCAGATAGGCAAATGAAACTTGGCAGAAAGTTAGATCACCGTAATGAGAAGTGCAGGCTACGAAAAAAATCTTCAAAATGGCCGCCATTTTACGGCAAAATTTCAACGTTGTCGGATTTCAACGAAAATTGATTTCTAGGTAGATTTTGACGCTGCGAAGAAGATAGAATCATCGAATTGGCTGCCAGGGGCGACATCAGCTATTGCTTGCAATTGCAAATCTAGTTGTAAGTTGTTCTCTGTCAGCTTTCACGCTTATTTCGGTTAATGGATATACAAATATTTTAATTTTATCTTCACTGAGAGACATCAGTTGACGAATGGCCACATGCAAAACTAAGTTCACGATCGTGTGAAATTTTTGGGAAATAATATTATGTATATTGATATCAATGGTTTAAGCATATTTTACAATCAACTAATTACATGTTCAGAATTTCAAAACCCAATGACAACCTAGTCAGGTGGTGATGTAGGGGTGTATGTAAAAGCCTGACAGCATTAAAAAACTGAATTCACGTTAACTTCTGTATGTGTTATTTAAGCAATTCTAGCAAGTTTTCCAAGACTGCGTAACCGACCGACACACAACATTCTCATTCCGTTTGCCGATCCAGTAGAAGAAAGGAGGAGTCTTTTATTTCTTGTCATAAAAAACTACTAATATGTCTTCTTCGGTAAATACCTAGGCCCGGATATTGAAATTTGATCCACATTTTTTCAACGCTATTGCCCAGCAACGCTGTTTATTGGATAATGTTTCAAATTCTGATTTGACTATTCCTGTTGATTTGCTTGTCAATGTACTGGAAAATTTAAGCTAATAATGGTAATTGAAAAAGTGATTAACTTATGAACAACTTCGCTTTGAATGTTTCGGAATATATCTCTCAAATTTCGCGGCTGAAACTAAATGTAGAAGAATTTTTGAATGGGCAATTAACTTCTATGGCTTGCTGCAAAAAAAAAGAAAAAAAAAAAACCAGCAAACTAGTCTGTCGGGCTTGTCAGTAACTTCCATTTTTTTCAAAAAATCTTATAAATTGAAAACATTTAAGAATGGATATATCTATTTTTCAGTGTTTTTATTTCTCAGTGGTTTTATTTTTCAGTGTTTTCTTTTTTACCAAACGAAAGGTGGTCGTTTTGAAATTAAGGTAGCCGGATATGATAGCCGGCTGTCATAGCCGGCTTTTTAGATTTGTAGTATTCGCGTGCTGTATTTTGGTAATGTATATAAAAACTGTATTTTTTTACTTTATATATATATATTTATAAAATAAAAATAAATTTATTTCGTTTTGTTATTCAGATTTGACAGCATAATTTTATTTTTAGGTTTTTACTTTTATATGAGTGTAGCAAACTTCTGCTTTCTATTCATGACCGCTTTTTGTACTTTTTGCATATGGAAAAATGTGATTCGTTTGTTACCATAAATTATTTGAAATTCTGTCGTATATATCATCCCTTCGTACTCGTTGTTTCGATCGTTTTCTCGTGTCATATTCAAATTGTATGGTGATCACCATTTGGATGATTTTTCAAAACGTTCGTTCTCTTTGATTTATTTCACCTTGTAGTTTTCCTTTTCGTTCTGTGCGAAAGAAAACATAGATTCTGTTTCTTTCTCGTTCGAATCCGCCATTTTGTCTAATGAAAACAACTCGCAAATCAGCTGATTGGAATTCTGATCACGGAAATACGACGGTGCGGAACTGAAAGATATCCTTTTTTACCGACCACCTAGTCAAAGGCAAAGGTGGTCGGCCTGGAAAAAAAAACCTTGTCGACAAAGCCAGCTTAAATGGCTGATGGGAAACACTGTTTCTTATACAATATTCTGTATCTTTTAAAAACTTTATAACTTAATAGAGTGTGTACATATATTTATTTGTAGTACCAAGTGCTGAATGTCTTGCTGCAAGTGTGTTCGGTGCAGTTGTTTATGATTTACTGACTCCATCTTCCACATCCAGTGCTGCTGCTTCTGCTAGTAAGTAAAAGATCATTATAATCTCGCACCGTTGAAAATGTAAGACTGAATATCTCCAACAACCAAGTGTAATACTTCAACGTTTCACTTACTCGGAAAGCCTCGTCAGAGAATCACTTAAATCTTATACGAGCGTGTCTGAGCCCCTTACATCATGCATAAGATGTTGGAAAAATTCTTATTTTTGTTGACAGATATAGGATTTTTGTACGAACAGGCTATGGTTGATGTCTATATTTAACAAAGAAGGGACATTGAGTAAATGCAAATTGTACAAAGTCTCTACAAACACATGGTAATACAAAGTTCAATTGTTGTTCTTCATCTTGAAGTCCCCATTGGGCCTGTAACAATGAGCTCTTTGCAACTCACGTATGACGTTAATAACCCTTTTTTTCTGGATCCCAATCGACCCCTCAAACGATTACCGAAGAAAATATAGTGAAAAGGGGAATTCAAAAATCAAAAATCTGAAATCCTGGCAATTCATATCCAACAATAATTGAGACAGCCTGGCCAAAATTTAAGTGTAAGAAGGGTTTTTTTTGTTTGTTTCGCCATTATTTTTTTCTCCGCACCTACTTTTTTCGTGTCAATTTGACATTTGAATTGCACCTCAACTTTTCTTTTTGTCGAGGACTGGAAATTTTATTCTCGGGTAACCCTTCAACTTAACCTGATGTTTGATTCAAAGTGTTTTGAACTAATGCAAGACAAAAAAGTAACGTGAAATCTTTTAAAGAAAAAAGTTTGTGTTTGTCAAATGGAGTGATTGTTTATTAAAATTCGAAATTTGTAATTTTTGTTGGTTTATGTATATGATACAATTACAGCGTCAGACTGATCATACATTTTTTTTAGTCAATAAGTATCTGAAGAAGGGTCACAGACACTCGAAATAGCACACAATTTTGTAAATTCTTTTACTTCTTCAGTATTTTGTTTACTAATATTTATGCTTTACATTGTATTTTTCTTGTTATTGCAATTATTTCCGGTTTCTATCGTTGCGTAATCCAATGTTTCACTCAATAAACAAATCTGATATTGCTATTTTCAGAGTGTTGTCGAGAGTAAATATGACAACAACATTTCTCACGATGAAACCATTTGCCTAATTATTTTATTGACATTAGTTTTTGATAGTTTTATCTTCGTTCTCCCGACACCAACAATGAGATTGCCGTAGCAGACAAACATTAGATTATACAAAATTTAGTGAAATAGTCTCTATCAGATGTGACATTTTCATTGACGCCTTTCCATATGTAGGACTTTTTATCATATTAATACAAGTAAAGTAAATCGGTTTTGATTAGTAAATTGCTTTAAGGATGTATTCTGGTCATGTTTCAGTCTCGTTGAAATCTCGTATTGAAATAACTTTAAAATTATTTATATTTTATGTTAAATTGCAATTAATTAAAATTAAATTGTGTCAAAAAATTATCTATTTCTGTCAAGTACTTTCAGAGTAATCTCAAACTTAAGATTAATGCCCTAATTGGCAGTTGGATTCATGTCCAATTTTCACAAAATAGGGGTTGGGTTAGTACTTGTTGGAAATGCCTCCTCAAAGTAGTGACATATCCCACTACTTTTAAACTTTAAAAAAGCGTGTTATTTTGGGTGGGAAAAAATCCCCTATATATTACTAGCATATAATGTAGAGCTACGTCTTTGTCTTTAAGCCTAATGTATTATTTTTTATATCTTAATCGATTTTGCATCGGCAGACGCATACATTAATTACGCCGAGTAGGCAATGATTTATATAAAAATACGTAATATTTCTTTTTAATTGATTTCGGTCTAATACATTGTAGCATGTCCATCAAACTTTCAAACCTTAGAGACAGGAACCGGAAGCTGTTACTATGTTTGTCCAGAAGATACTGGAACCTGGAATAATGCACAGGCAAGATATTTGTTCGGTTATTTTCAGATTTAAAGGTCCGTCTAAAATGTAAAGTACAAAATACAAAATTCAAGAATATAAACTTTTAAATTATTTTGTTCAAAAAATAAATTAAGGGAGTATAATTTCAAAACCTATATTTAGATTCAAAGAGTTGTGTTATTGGTGAAAAACAAATCATCGGTCCATGTGTAATTTTTCCTCTGCCGGATTTGACTTTACTACCGGAGTTGACATGTTCAACACGGCGGGTGTCTTATAATAAGCAGGAGATGCGTACACTACCGGTGCACCTGATCTCACCGAGATATTGGGTCCGTGTTGTTCATTTTTGTATATGTGTGTGTGTCTTTATTTTTCTTTTCTGTAAGGTGCTAATGTCTTTGTTTCTTTGTTTTTCTGGTTTTTCCATTTTTATTGGATTGTTCACAAAGTCGCCTATTAGCAAATCGGCCAACGACACATGCAGCTTTGCACGAAAGTGAATCATTGAATTTATCAAACTTCTTAACTCTTTATATAAAGTAATTTGGGCGAGCTCCAGTATGGAAGACTGGCATGGTGATGTCACTGAGGACTAGTTGAATCGTTTTTGTTGGACAGATCCCAGTGGTATAATCGAGGACTAATAGTATCGGTTTTCGGGCGAACCCCGGTATGGGAAAACTGTGAGGGTGATATAATCAAAGACTTATAGAATCAGTTTTCAAGCCGTCCCCCGTATTGGACGACTGTGAAGGTGATGTGATCGAGGATTAATAGTATCGTTTTGCGGGTGAACCCAAAGATTTCACGATTGTTATTGTGATGTTATCGAGGATTAACTGTATCGGTTTCAGGAGAGCTCTAGTATTGGACGACCAGGATGACGACGTGATCGACGACTAATTGTATCGGTTTTCGTGCAGGCTCAAGTATCGGACGACTAGGATGATGATGTCATTGAGGACTTTAAGTATCGGTTTTTGGGTGACGTCAGTATTCGACTTCGTGATGATTACGTCATCGAGATTACTAGCATCTGTTTTCAGGGCGAACTCATTGTTTGTTTTCGGGCAGGTCCTAGTATTGAAACACTGAGATAGTGATGTCATCGATGATAGTATCATATATTAATTTGAAAGAAAAGTTTATCAGAATGTTTGAGAAAGGCCTTCCTTAGCTTTAAGATATTTGTGTATTCATTTATATCACTGTACATTTTTACCTAACAGGGTTGAAGGTATAAACACTATTCATAGTAAACAAAATAAACAGAAATTCCAAAACAAATGCTTTTCAATAATAATAATTTGACTGCTAATATACTTTGTTAAAACAAACCAAGCCTGTTTTCTTCGGCTTGTAGAGTTATGAAAAATAATCAGAATGTTGTTTGCTTCTCAAGTGTAATTAACATTTCAAAAATAAATAAATAACCGTTTAAGATAAAACCCAAAAATATCGAACAATTTTACATGACACTGAATAACATTGAAAAGGCGCTTAAAGTCTCCTTCAAGTTTGAAACTTTGGAATGCAACAATTTAACATTGGTAAATTATGTTACGTACAAAAATACACCACGTTTTAAACAAAAATGTAATCGCCATAATCTTCCAACGCCATTTTTTTTGGCGTGGAATCGCTTTTGACATAGAATTTTATCGTGAAATCTCTCTAGTCACAAGACCTAAAGACCCTTTTAACTTACAGCATAATTAATAAGACTAGCTATTTGCACACTTATTTCCAGGCGCTGTGTACATCTTTAGGCGCTTATATGTATGAACCAAATACACAGGCTGAAGTTGACGCAGTTGCTTCAATAATGGACAGTAAGTACAAACTTAAGTACATTTACAGAATGCCTATTTTTTTAAACCTGCACATATTTACAATCGTCGACCATTATGCGTAGATTGTCGATAAAACTTGCGTACATTCACAGAATGTTTGTCAAATCTTCCGAACATTTACAGAATGTCTGTCAAAACTTGCGTAATAAAAAAAAATCCTAATAAAAGCCTTAATGAGATTACATAAATCAAAGTCCAGAGACAAGGCAAAATCAAGAACACCAGAAGACGGAAGACTTAGAGAGGCATCGGCACTGTAGTGATATATAACTAAATTCCGAAACTACTGTGATTTTAGTTTCTACAAGGTAATGAAAAATGCACAGAACATGTATTATATTCCAAAGGGTTGTATTACGCATCAGCTAAAGATTCAATAGGTATGCTGTTCGTTACATGATGAAAAAGAATTGAACTACTATTAGAAAAAAGAAGGTAAACGGGGAATGTGTCAAAGAGATAACGACCCAAAGGGGAGTAATAACAACTCAACTATTGTCTTTTAATTCCCAGAATAATACAGTTTTGACAAATGTTAGAATTACATGTGTGATTTTGTTTTTTTAGCAATATCATATTTCATGCTAAATAACGATCCTTTGGATACTCAAAGATTAAAAACGTTATAGATAACAAAATACCGAAGTTAGTGTTAATTTAGTTTTTCATATGCGCATATTGACAACTTATGTCTCTTCAGTGCAGATGAAATAGCATACAACCTTGGAAAATGATATTGTTCTTAGCCTAGTTTCTATATCTCTTCATATACCAAACTATGTCCAACGCTGATTCTAGCTTTCAATTTACATCCTTTTTACACTATACAATAAATACCCAAGTTGCATAAAACGGTAAATTTCGTTATGCTGCACAGATATTTCGGTTTATGAATTTCCAAATGTTTTGATACATTGGCAAACGAATACCGAAGCAAGAACGAAGAAAGGGGAAATTCTAAAATCATAAATCCAAAATCACGGCAGATATGATCTGCAATGAAGAAACATAAGTTGTCGAAATGCGCACATGCAGAAACAAATTCTCAAAAACTTCGGTATTTTGTTATTTGGTTATTGTCATCTAACAGCTTTGTACGTCTTTCGCTTTCTGTGTTCCAAATGATTTTATTTTACCATTAAAGAAGAGACATGGGTTGTTGGAATTGCCGTATGCAAAAGAAAACTAAGAGTTACTTAGGTATTTTGTTATCTATGTCACTAATGTAAATTAAAGCAAAGAGATTTAATTGCAGAAACATGAGAAAACTAATATAAACATGTCATTCGATATTCATTTCATTCTAAGAAATGCTTAAATGCCTATTATTCTAAATATTATGAAACCATAGCATAATCGTTCTCTCTCATTTCTAAAATAAAGACAGACTTTGAAAGCTATCTGAACGCATATAGCAGTAAGAGTTTCATCTAAAAATGTGCAGGTTCTTTGCAGAATAAGCCATTGAAATTGTCATCATAAAGGCGTCCTTTCCATACACTTCTCATATTAACTTATCTTTTTACGTCAATTAACCTCCAAAGATTTCTTTATAAACACGAATGTAAATTGGTTAAAACATTTTCTTACCTCCTCGTGTTACAACCCCAGGAATTAATAAGCTTCACAACTACATAAATTTTACCTAGACCAACCTCATTTTGTTCCATTAATAGATTACTAAAAGAAAAGTTAAAAAACAATTCTAGGATGCCTGCTGTTTACAGTTTGATTTTTTTCTACAGATTTTTGGAGTTTTCTGGTTTTATCCTTTCAAAAGCATTATAATTTGTTTCCAACGAACACCATATTTTGTTTTAAAATTTCATTTTATACATCTTTAGTTGCATTTTGACAAAAATTTAAGTCATTATTATTTATTCGCATTCGTTATGGATAAATATTGTATGTTAAACCTTTAAAAAAGTCAATGGAGTTCAATATCTCGCTAAATCTTTGATCACTTATCGCTCAAAAACGACATCAGCTGCCTATCATTTTTTCCTCTAAATTAATTGAGTTCTTTTTCGGTTTTCGTGCAAAAAAATTATTTGAACTTCTATTTATTTTTCAACTGACCTGCGAACATCTTAAAACACTTCTACTTTTGACATATGTGTATTATTAGTTGCTTAATGAAATACGCTATGTAAATATTTCCGGACTAATTAAATGTACCTAAAAACTGCATTTTTTTCAAACTATATAATATTTCAAACCAAAATTTGAACGTCATAATCGTCAGATAGCATATATTGGCTGGAAACCTTTTCAAATTGCAATTTTATCGTGAATTTTAAGTATCACATAACTTACATACCCCTATTTCTGACCTAATTCGAAATCTCATTTTTGCTTATATGCCCCCTTGTTTTAATATATTTTTGTTCAGTTATTATAGGAGAAAATGTTTTTGTGGAGGAGTTAATTGATGTGTAAACGCGGCCGACTCACTAAATTATTCAATAAAGTTCAAAACTTGTGAGTGAAGAGCCACGTTGACTAATTCATAAAAACTTATTCACAAACCACTCCGCAATTACTTTTATTTCTTATTAATCCAATTCTTTGAATTTGAATAACAATGCTTCACTTATTTTGACCTCAGTCTATAATGCATTCCACTGTATCTTACATTTAGCGTATTGATGGGCAAGATGTAATATTGAGAAATAACTTCTATGTTGTTCATGATGTTGACCAATGAAATTTGACGTTGCAAAAACGATTGGTATTATTTTAGTTCAGTAACTCTAGCTTGCCAACTTATCAGGATCTTGGTATCCTCATGCTGATGTGTTTTTATGTTTATTTAAATAATAATACACATTTTTAGAACAACTGTTATCATTCAAACACGTTATTCGAAAAAAATCTTGATTTCTTGAAAGAGATATCTGAAGGATGAATATTTGGTGAAATGTATTTTATATGTCATTTTGTTTCGATTTTTTTTCATTCGAAATGAGCGGAAAATAAATTCATTATATATCTTCAAACAGGCAATGATCCTCAAAGTACATTGCAAAAAACTGAACTTACGTGTATTTTACAATGCTGTTTTTAAATTGTTTTTTATCAAATCTGAAAGCACAATAATTATGAATTGATGAGTCACCTTTTATCGAAATGCATCCTATAGTATGAAATAAAGATTTTAGATAATTTAACTCAAACCAATGGTGACTGAATGAATGTGGCCATTTCACGTTTTGTGCTTGTCCTTACACTTGGCAAAAAAGCAAAAACACAAAAACACGAAATCGAAAGGCGAAAATGCGAAAGCAAAGACGAGAAAACACAAAACTGAAAGACGAATACCGCCAAGAACAAACAACACGAAAACGGGCACTTTCACTTCGTTTTTTTTCGTGTTTTTCTTTTCGTGTTTTGGCCTTCTCAATTTCGCAGTTTTGCCTTTCGCATTTTCTCGTTTTTGCATTTTCTCAATTTTGCGTTTTCAGGTTTTTATCGTTTTCGTCTCCGAGGTTAACATTGAACGCATGCTTCATTTATATGCAAAAAATAGTCAACTTTAAACATGTATTGATACCTTTAATTTGAACCAAAAAATGTGTGTATACTTCTAATGTAAAAGAATCATTTACCAACCCAGTAGTCAGTACTTCGGTGCTTACCTGAAACCGATTGTATTGAAACTTGTAATATCTAAATTTTTCAAAATTTTGTTTGAAACTAAGGAGTATCTCCCTCACTCATAGCTCTGTCCTTAGCTGAATTTTGGCTTTTCTATTTAGACCCATTTGGTTATTTGTTCTCTATAAGCTTTAGCATGTTTTTTGTTTAATGGAGATCCAAATGTTTTGGTTTGATCTGCACTTATGTGACATAATTTGTCGAAATGCGCATATGCAGAAAATAAATTAACAGTAACTTCGGTATTTTTTTATTTACCACTGAGAAATTGGTCAAAGTCATTTTATAAAAGACAATTCTTAATGGTGCAAAGAAAAAAATGGTTCTTTATGTGTCCAAGATAAAGTCTAGGTGTACAAGTCCAAAACTTTAAATCATATCTGGTGAATCTTTTGAAATATTTTCAATGGGCATCAAAATAGTGAAAGTGTTAATTGTCTGGGTGTTTTTCTTATTGATGCAACCATTTAGTGGACTAAACATATAATCTTTATTACTAAAAGGCTAAATTCTTCTTTCAGATTGCTCAGAAGAATCAAGAAATACTTGAATCAACATACCAAAGTTCTTTTGAATAATGCATATATTCTTCCCCATTTTGATTAATGTTGGTCATTTTAATGGAACTGTAGTAAATATCTACTTAAAAGCTATCTAATATCCACACAGGGCTGCAAGAATTATTTTAGATGATCACAGTGTTTTATATTGGGTCCGTGTTGTTCATCTTTGTGTGTGTGTGTGTCTTCATTTTTCTTTTCTGTGTCGTTGTGTCTCTGTATCTTTGTTGTTTCCGATGTTGCCATGGTCCTTGGAGTTTGCGTTTTGAATTGACGGTTCCGATCTCACTTACTTCACAAAACTATCACGCAAACTATTTGCTTAATTGGGAATTGTTCTAGAAACGAAAACTTGACCTTGATATATTATCTAGAGATGAATTAGCACAAAATTACTTATCAAATCTACTTATATCTACAAATGACAATGAATCATACGATACGAGTTTTTCAAATCAGTCAATTTCCGTGTCCCAAAAAAGAAATACGAGAAGAAAAAATGAAAGGATATGCAGTGAATGTACATGTGACAAAAATGCACACGATACATATAGAATTCCTGTTTATCAAGGACAGGGCTTTTAGTTCTGTCTACATCTTGATGTCGACTGAGGGTCTTCAACAAGAATTGAACAATACCCATCCCCTCAAGATAGACCAAGAAGGCCCTTAGTGTGCACTAAAGCGGTATTCTTGACAAAAAATATATCAAGGTTACTCCCTTGCTCCCTACCCGCCATGGAGTGCCAGCTTTGTCGATGTTCAGGGTTATCCAGCTGAAAGCACCAGGAATACAAGAAGGTAATAAAAGTGTTGAACAACATCGGTCGTTGCTGAAATAAGTCATTGAAGCAACACATGTCGGGAGCGGTCAATGAAGAAAAAAGAAAAACCGGGTCTGCCTACAAATATATGTCATTAAGAAACCCGACGAAAGACAAAAATAAGGACAAAAACAACATCGATAGACAACACAAGACACATCGAAATTTATGTACTAGGCAAAATTGCAGTGTAACTTAGGTTGAAAGGGCAAAAATAGCCGTGTGTAAAGATTGTAACATTTTAGTAAAAACAATGAAAATATTTAACAGGCAAATTTAAAAAATAAATGAATTAGAAAACGTTTGAGAAATTCTCAAACACGCCATAATTGAAATATTATAGGAGAATACACCCAAGCAAGGGGAGACTTTCTACGAATTCCATGCAGTACAAGAGTATACATAACGAGTTTCTCCTTTAGTGAACCAAAAGTATGGAAAATTCAACCGAAGCAATTAAAAACTCTTTTTTTAATTCAGAAATGCCTACAAGTGACATATCTCTGATGAAATATAATTTTTGCTTTTTGTTTAGTTATCAAATTAATGCTTGTGTATATTATTTATATATTGATTTATGATTTTGGACTTTACATTTTGCTATATCAATATATATGTAGTTATGTTTGTTTTTATTAATATTTTGTTCAATCCAAATAAGTAACTCCCTGTATGGAAAGATATGCATTTATTTTGTTCGTTTGTGAGGTCTTTAGTGTAGCTACATTTCCCACTAACTGAAAGATATATCTCTCTCTTACTTTGCCGTTAAGAATGATCACTCCTCTTGTTTATAATATAGAGGTTTTAGATTTATTATCTTTATTTATTAGAACATCCATAATACATTATCATTAGCAAAAAATATCAATAGGTCAGTGAGCTGTTTTTAAGATACAAGTTCCTGAAATATTGGTGGGAAACCGAACTTCTTTATACCTTTCATTCACTTTGCATTAAGGCTATCATTTTGTAATAAAATATCAAGAATGTCATTATATTTGGCCAAAAGTCTATTTAAGATGTACACAAAAAAATTTGGAAAAGAAAAGTTGGGGTCAGTGTGCAAAATTTTCTAATACATCATGATGGATAAAATCAGAGAATTCCGAAGGTCAGCGACATTTTGAAAAACCTGAGGAGTGACCATCCTTCATTAATTAGGGTATTGAGATTGGTCTCTGCCTTTATTTAAAGTTACGTGATTTTGTCAGATAAATTTTGAGATATCCACAGTTTTCTTTCATAAAAACGCATGCGTTAGCTGTAAACTTTCGAGACGAAAACGAGAAAACCAAAATTTCCAAAAACTCAAATTTTAAAACGAGAAAATGCAACAACGTGCAAACGGAAAAAAAGCAAAATCGCGAAATAATGATATTGTTAAGGCGAAAACGCGAAATCGAAAAGGCAAAAGCTCGAAAATGTGAAAGCGAAAACACACGAAATGAAAGTCATTATCCGTTTTCCTGTTTTTGCTTTCTCGTTTTCATCTTATCTATTTCGTGTTTTCGCTTTCTCACTTTTTGGCCATGTCGATTTCATGTTTTTTTTTCGTTTTCGCTATACGGAAAATAATAGGAGAAAACGGGAGAACGCTAAATGACATTCGGCTGCATCCGGCCACCATACAAAGACAAACCTTAATGTATATCATAAAATTTGATGTTTTACAGCAACCAAAGATTACTGGACAGGGGCAAATGACCAATTGAACGAAGGAGTAGCTTTTTTTGATGGATCAAAAACGGCGTTTACATTATCGGTGAATGAAGAAATACCTAGTAAGTAATATATATAATATAATATATAAAAATGTCTATGTGTTATAATTATAACAGCACTAAAATGTTATATTTTCATATAACAATAACTTTAAAATAAAACGCGACGTTTCAGTTCACAAAGAACTTTTCTCAAGCGAATGATAATGGCGTCTGAATATGAAATCTGACACTAATCTTCTTATCACAAAAAAATGTTTGTCGTTTTATGTGCATTACATCCCATAACACGGAAGCGAAAATCTAAAAATATGTATATGAAAATATTACCGAAAATCTAGATATTCATAATGCATGATTTATCTTAAAAAAAAATGAGTAGCGGCAGGAAATTAAGCCCTCCCGGTATAATAGAAATGAATTTGACAAAAAATGAAATGATAAAAATGGAAAAGCCACAAATAAGTATATTTGTTTCTTAAAATATTATACTATTATCCAAGGTTTTTCGCATCTCGTTCATTTATTCCATAAGGCTCAAGAGTTTTCAGTTGATGTTTCCAGAACCGTTCTCGTGTTTGTCTCTCTTTGTCGGTCCATGATTGATTAACCTCAATAATTTGGAATTTCACTGTGTCAAATGAGTGGCCAATTGATCTAAGATGACGGGTTAGTGGGACATTTCGATTTTTAGCATAA
>MJUU01051814.1:332714-344513 GCA_002080025.1 Modiolus philippinarum | reverse complement strand
CCATATTAATTTTTCACAAGGAATCCATTGAAAAAAACTGCATCAAAATCGGACTAAAAATAAAAAATTTATTTTTTTTTGAGATTTGCCCCTGTTGGGCCCATTTATCTCGTAAGCGGTACATGCTACGTGAAATCCGTTGGCACACTTCAGATTGGAAATTTTCTCAGGAGCACACTGAAACAAACCCCATCAAAATCCAACAATTAATGAAGTATCTACAGTCAAAAATGTGAAAATACCCAATTTTACCCCTTTTTGGCCCCTTTTTCTAAAACGGGCGGGGCCACCAACTCAAAATTAAAACCTCTGTTTACGCGTGTGCCAAGATACATCATACTAAAATTTCATAATGATCCGTCCACTAGAAGCAGTTACGCTGTCCACAGACATGTAGTTCAAGTTGATTTTGATGAACTGTTTAAAAGATAATTGAGATTTAATTTCCAAACAGTGTAATCCTTATGGGGGTTGGCACATACATATATTCACTCTCTTTGCACATTTATAATTGATAAGTAATTACAGAGTCAAGATTCCAAACCAAATGGGAAAAATTTTTGTTTGTCTGAGAAAAATCTTTATCATTTAGAAATTTTTTTGTCAAAGGTGGACATTTTCAAGAAATCAACATTTGATAACTTAAATTAGATATTGCTGAAAATACTTGATGACTTGATTCAGTTAAACAATTTAAAACAAATGTACTTCATTTGATAACTTAAATCTATAGGTTATACCCCTGACTGACCAAGGCATCTTGAAGCAACAATCGAAAGAAGGAGCTGTTACTTCCATACCAGGCAAGTCTTATTCAATATTTTTACAGATTCTTGAAGGAAAAATATGTCCTCCTTTGTTTCCATGGATCACTTGAACTTGGTGACCACAATACTGGAATAAAAATTTTATTCCAGTATTGTTGAAAAATTTGAATTATGTATATTGTATTTTTGATTAATGTATTTATGAAGTGTTATATAAATGTATACAAAGTAATTATTAATGGCAAAGTTTATGAGTTTCTGTATGTGTATTGTGGATTCCAGGTGTAATAATGACATGTATTGAAAAAAGATTATATTGTTAATTATAGAAATATGTATTGAATAATTACCTCGTTAGTTGAACGAACTAACTATGTTTTAATAACGTTTTATGTCTTTAGGTAATATTTTATAGGTGATATTATGTCATGTTTTAATATTGTCAGAACATTGTGAAATGAATAAAATATAACATGTTTCGATGATTTATACTATCTTATAACAGAATACACTTCAGACTAAAAACATTAAACATATGACATAGAATTAAATAATTTGTCACTCTTGTTTTCTGGTGTCAAACACTGCTGCAATCAGAAGAGTTAGCCTCATATGGTCAATGGTCTTGGTGTCCATGGGTCCGTAGGGACTCAGCATGTTGATAGTTGGGTTATGTCTGGCGAACTCCGTTTTAAGTTGTTCACGGGTCATCTGAGTATGTTCTTCATTACTGTCTGAACCTGGAATGTCTGTTGTATTGGTACTCTTGTCTCGTCGGGTTTCTTGTTCTTTTGACCTGGTGTCCTGTTCCTACTGTGTCGGCGAAAAACTGTACGGCACGTTTGCTGTTATAGTGTTGCGAGTCTTGTCTCCATAAGTCTTTGGTTTTTGTTAATGATGTTATGGTATCGTTAGCAATCTGAGTTTTGAACTCTGTATGTAGCCCAGCTTGGTGCGTCATCTTTCTCTGCCGTTTACCTGCAGTACAGTAATCTTTTGTTTCTGAAAACCATGTTCTTCTTAATGTGTTGTGTGTATAGCTCTGATGTTACCAGTGTAGATGGTCGAGCAGCCTGTTGGATGTCTTCTTCATTGAGTTTTTCTATCATGTTCTATGGTCCAGTTGTTAGGTTGGTTACTCAATATACAATAATTGTGCAATATGGCTTGTCATACTAATAGGGTCGTTAATTACATTGTGTTTAAAGCATTTAATCAAATCTCGCTAAATCACCTTTGATCACATACTAATTACCTGCTCGTTCTAATTATAAACTATCAGTTATCACCTTTGATCACCTAATAAATCTAATTAAAATAACACCCACTTGGTAAAAATCGGAGAAAGGCAATATAAGCAGTTCTGGAAAACTCAGAATTCAATAACGTTATTGAATTTGGTAACTCTGTCTATATATTCAACTAAAAATTGGCCAAAATTTTAATTTTAAATTTTCAAATATTTTCTTAATGTTTTGTAAGCTGTTCTGTTTCAACAACATGTATATAAATTTTTATTACAATCTGAAGCCAAATAAGAAAGTTTCACTAAGGTTACCAAATTCGGTAACTCATGAGATAAGGGTTTACATAGGGATATCTCATGGATCCATCAGTTAAGGCCTTGTCATTTTTTATTCCATAGATGGATTTTGATATCCGTAGGCAGAATTTTAGAAAATTGTTTATTTCACATTTTGAAAGTAATCAGAGAATGCCAAGTTCTTGTAGAAAATGCCAAAACTTGAATCATTGCAAAGTTACCAAATTCGGTAACCCTAAAGTTACCAAATTTGGTAACAGTTACCAAATTCAATAACGTTATTGAATTCTGAGTTTTCCAGAACTGTAAGGACTTCGAATCCCAAAACATGAAAGGGGATTAGCTTTTGCAAATAAGCATCATTCACTTTTCCCTCTCTCGATTTCAACGACTCATGTTTGCCATGCTGTAGGAATACTGTCACCTAAATGATTAAATAATTAAAAAGCCATTTCTTGAACCGACTCACCAAACTTCATCGAAAATCGTGTTATTGTCGAATATCTATCAAACCTTGAATAGTAAATTTGATTTGATTGGTCCTTTTCTAAGAGTCATCCAATTAAATTGAATTTAAGAAATCTCAAATTATAAGAATTGAATCGTTACGGAGCGAACAAGAATATCCGTACCATGAGAGTTTCCGTTTACATGACTCGATATTTAAGAGGGTGTGGATGGGGTTTATCGTTAAAATGATCATATTTTACAACCGTTAGCGTAAAAACGGATATTTTTTAACCGTTTACCACCACAAAACTTTAATCGTAATTCGTAAAACCCGAAAATTAGACTGCCGTTATCGTTATTATCTCATTTAAATTGCCGTTATTCGTTATTATTATATAGAGGACGGTGAAAGATTGAAATTTCTCAGTGAAAGAAAAGTGATAATTTACTGTGAAATTATTTTCCATAATTTCACTTTAGGAAGTGACGTCACAATAGACGTCGTCAACGTTGTTGTTAAGTAAACGTCTCGGCGGATTAACATGAAAAACGTAGTTCATGAAAAGAATCTCAAATTAAACCAATAATTATGAGAAAACTGATCTATATAATAAAAACAATAACTAATCCTAGATTCTGATTATCGAAAATATTCAACTCATGATCGAAAAACACTGTAATTCACTCATGCGCTGCGCGCATTCGTGAATTACTGCGTTGTTCGATCATTCGTTGAATATTTTGCGATAATCAGAATCTCGGATTAGTTATAGGATAATTAATCTACCAAAATTTTGCCTTTATTTTAGCTCCTATAAATCTGATTCCGGATTATTTTATGAAGTTTCACCGACTGTGGTTGTCGATTATTTTCAAAGTTTTTTACTTAACTTTTGGCATTTTGTCTCCATCTTGACATTGTATTCTTAATCTTACTTCATAGTAAATTTATGATCCTAGTCAAAATAGACAATGAATCTAAGATGCCTATTACTTAAATATTTTATGGAAAGATGTGGAGTTTACAAATGCACATGAGACCACAACGCATATGTAAACTGAAATTGATTTTAATGGGCTGTATGGCCATTTCGGCAACTTATGCTTGATCAGTTCTAATCAGCACTAGGATCAAATAAAAGTGACAACAAAAGTCCGAATCAATCAAAGGAAGAGACCAGTAAGGAAAATCCGTATAACATTCAAATGAGTCAGGGAAACACAATCCAACACAGAACATTTTTGGCAAGCCGTCATATTCCCGACTTGGAACGGACATTTTATAAATAAAATGGTGGGTTAATAGACCATATCCGACCTTTGGTATTAGGATTTACCAGACTACTTTTCAATACGTCACAGTATAGAAAACGTCACGTCATAGAGCCTAAAACGTCACGAAGTTGGTCACATGGGGCGGACACGTTTGTGACGTAGGGCGGACAAACAACAACTGGTGAATCTGAATACCAGAACTCGGATATGGTCTATTAAACCAGGTTTAATGATGCATCAACCTCCCGCTTATATGACGACTAACTATAGCTTCAAAACACAGGAAATCCGTCACCAAAAAAGTTTGAAGTTTTTAGAACCCAAAGATCTGAAGTGACAGTTATGCCAAATCCATCTAAAGACAGAACTACGATGGAAGGAGTTTCTCCTTAGTTTTTAGAAACCAAATTATTTTAGATATGGTAAATTTTATATAAATAAGGTATATCTCATGTACAAGTACACCGCACTTAAGACATAGTTTCAGAGGCGGTTAAATGCAATTTTTATTCCTGAAGTCGGACATTAAAGATATAATTCACGGGAGCGAGAATATATATACAATATACGTACATTGTCGGAAAATATAAAATTTATTTGACGAGCTTTAGAAACAGGTAGAAATGCGAGGTTTACCGAGCATTTCTCGCCTGTTTCGCAGCGAGTACAAATAAATTTTATATTTCCGACAATGTACGTATATTGTTTTTATCCTGCAATCATTCAAACCCTATTTAAAAATACATTTTCTTCGTGAAGCGGGACCAGGAAGAAAGTAAACAACTTCGGCCATTTTGGTATAATCCCTGACGTCATAAGAGAATTTACACTGTGACGTCAAAATATTCGGGGTTTTCAAACCAGTCGCCTGTCTTTTCTTCCTTCAAAATCGCGGACCGGTTACCAGTCTACCCTACGAATACGAAAAAAAATATTCGTAGGGTCGTATTCGTCTAGTTAATACCACCATAGCAGGATAAATGGCGATTTTACCACGGGTTTTCCCTTTGAGAGTGTAAAATATAGGCATAAAAGACAAAGCCATTGTAAAATCAATATATATTCACTCCCCCATCATCCCATGAATTATTTCGATTCTAATATGACACTTGCAGGTTCAAAAGATACGAATTCGTCTTAGTATTCATAGGTGAAACAGCCATCTCACTTCGTAAAATATGGTCTATGGCGTTACCAAAAACTGCCTTCAAACTACATTTGTATCTATGACGTTATTAAAAGTACCACAGATTATAATGACGATACCCATGAGTATATGCCGATTTCACCACGGATATGGACACAAACCAACTGAAGGACGTCATATTAGAATATCGTATAACGATCATTAGTTACCTAAATTTCAAATGGCCACTTTAAAGAGGGGTATCGGAAGGGGTATACCTTAAATAGAATACTAAGTAAACCAATAATTTATAGACCTCTGAAATTCAATCTTGAGGTTCAATAAATCTCAATCAATTTTATTCGAAAATTTAAATTGAATTTAACCAAAGAAGTGACCTAGCTTAATAGCTGTACATTTAAAACCGTAGTTATTGTAACATGTACATTCCGTCTAACTCTCGTCCGCCCGGAATATATATTATGATCGTATATTAGTTGACATTCAAGGCTTACGTCAAGCAAACTATTCATTCGAGCTTGCTTGCATTTCAAATTGTACTCTCATCGTTCCACAATATCTTAACTAGTAAAGAAACAATAAGGCATGCACGTGTTGGAAAAACCAACCTTAATCTTTCAATAATATAAATTACGATCTCTTTTCTGCATGATCATTTGTCAGACACACAAGTATACCGATGGTAAATGTAATAAAATTTACTAATACCTGCAATTGGTAGTTCGTATTATTTCTTTATCATAACACTTTTAAGAGGTTACATTTTGTTTATTTAGTTATAACTCTTTACGCTGTACCAGCTCATACCAGGAAAACAAGTTATTTACAGGTGTGTTTACCGGTATGGTATTTTACTTAACCGTTGGCGTAAAAATGGTTAAAAAAGTAAACGTTAACGTAAATCAAAGGAAATTTTAACCGTTAGTCGTTTTGCGTGGGACCCCATCCATACCCTCATTTAAAGAAAACAAAAATTCTTTACATTTGTGACAGGACGGTCTACCTGCTCTAACTCCTGTTTGATCACCTGAACAAGACGATCACAATACTGGTGTACTAGTATTGTTAACAATACTGGAACAAAATTTTAGTCTATTGTTCCAGTATTGTTGTTTATATATTGTATTGTTTGGTTAAGTTACATTGTAATATTAATAATTAAACCAAATTATAGAATGACTGGACAATGGAAATAAAAAAAACAATATATATTTATTATGTCTTAATATAATAATGCAATTTATCTATGTATCAAAAAGAAAAGCACTACATGTTTCAAAAAGAAAAGCACTACATGTATATGAATGTTAATGGTAATAAACTTAGGTTGTATAGACGTGCTAAAAAGATCTTTTCCTGAACATTACGTTTTTCACTCTTTACCACGCCACCTTCGTAGTTGCATAGCAAAGCTTAGATGTGGATCTTACCACTTGCTGTCGAAACTGGGTGTTATAATAAACCTCCAATTCCGCTTAATCAAAGAATATGTCCATTTTGTCATCTTGAAGTTGGAGATGAAGTGCATTTTTTGATCAATTGTGATCTATATAGTGACCTTCGATCAACTTTAATGGATCAAACCTTGTTTATTGAACCTACATTTGCTTACAATTTATCCTTGGAAAAACTGATTTTAATTTTTCAAAATGATGAACTTCAGTATAATTTGGGTATTTTATTAAATAATATGCTTAAAAGACGCCGTGCTTTATTGGTAAGATAGTTAAACAGAAATGGATTATATCGTTCTATTTTTTGTTTGTTAATATAATAATATAATAATAATATTTGGATCTGAATAATTTTTACTTTTCAAATTAACTATTTCAAAACCTAATTCATATTTGCGTATGAATTTCATATTCATGTTATTCACTTTTTAAATTACATAGTGTATACATGAGTATTTTTAAGTTTGAACAGATTTTTTTATCTGTGTAAATTTTGCTATGAAACGTATTTTAAACTGTACTTTCTTGTGAGTGTCTCGTAGGTCAAAATGGCCGGGTATCAGATTTTTATTATTAATTCATGTGTTTTTATATGTATTTTTATTGTAAACTTGTATGCATTGTTTTTAAATGTTGATATTGTATATCTGATATGTGACACTTTAATAAATAAAATATCATTATTGCTATTATTACGTATCAATTGTTGAAGCACTACAATTAACAAAAATAAATTGAAAAGTAAACAAAATTCACAAATTTAAATGTTCATATACACTTGGAATCTCTAGACTTTGTGCCACCTCTAGTACATAATCGGCAACATTCACTTGTGATAAACCAGAGACATTTAGTAACATGTGTTTAATCGTCTCTGGATACACATTGACTGTTTTCTTTTTTTATATATTGTAATAAAATGTAATACTTGTAATGACTTTGCCCTGCATGGGCCCTTGATTGGAATAAACATATTTATTTATTTATTTATTTATTCATTTATACAGACACTGTCATTAAATACATCGGCAATCGAATACCGAAGCAAGAACGAGGAAAGGGGAAATTCCAAAATCATAAAACCAAAATCACGGCAATTCACAGCAACACGAATTGAGACAGTATGACAAAGACAAAACAAATAAACAAAAATGAACAAGAACGTCACAAAACTAAAGCACTAGCAGTGTGAACCCCATATAAAAACTGAGGTATCATCAGGTGCTAACTGAGGTATCATCAAATGCTCCGGAAGGGTAAGCATGATCTGCTCCACGCATGGCATCCGTCACAAAGTCAGTTAAAATATGATGTTGAAATATCTGTTTTGTTGCTGATTGGTTATTGTCATTTTCTAACCCGTAGGCAAAACCAATAAAAATCCATTGTGCATGTTACTACTCTAACCTTTAAACAGCAACAAGGTGAAAGTTTGAAAGAGCATTAGTGTATCTCTTAAGTTTCAGACAATTACAAGGACACATCTTTACTACAAACATAATCAACGAGGACAAAACTAAAAAATAACAGTTTGATTAAAGTTAATTTAATCTCATCGATGGTTTTAGTCTTCATTTGTCCCCTTCTTCTTGAAGTGATTTGATGCCACTCATGTTGGTGTTCATCTACCCTTTTCTGTAGTTGTTTCTTGCCAAGCTGCTTGATGTACTTCAGTGATTGCTGGACAGATGTCTTTAATGCAGATTGCAGCTGGGTCATCTGACAATGTGCCATCTTCTTCAGAGTTTATGCTTTTCTCAGATGCATGCCTTCTTCTGTATTGATACTCTGTTTCTCCTACTTGTCTCTTTCTTTTGACAGCATGACCCATGGGATCTGCAGCAGAAATGTGTACTACTCTGGTTTAGTCATATGTTGTGGAGTTGTCCCTCCTAAAGGTGTAGGTAATATCTTTATTGTCTGGGATTCTCTGTCTGTTAAGTACCGAGTTGCCCAATTTGGTGGATGGTCTTGAGTAGCTGTGTCGAGGCAGTATTTGAGCTTTTTGTTTCGGATTACTTCTTTTTTTGTTTATATTTGCTGCATATATCTCTGATGTTATTGGTTGGAGAGGTTTGACCAAGATGTCCAACATAGAGTCACTGAGTTGATCTATAGACCAGTCTTTAAAGGTATCATTGCTGTGTCTGGTACATATGATTTTCACTCTCTCTAAGACAGGCATGTCAGTGGGAAATACTGGGAAAAGTGATGATATACCTTGCATTGCCATACTTGAAATGATACAGGAATGGAATTGTCAGGGTTTTTATGTCTATTTCTTCAAAGTCAGCTAAGTGTTCCCTCCTGTCATACAATATGAGTTCTTTTTGCAAGATATTTGTTAGTTATCTGTTTATTGGAAAAGGTGGGGGGGGCTGATTATTCCATTGTTTTCCCGCTGTATCTNTTTTAAGCTCGGGATTTCGGGATTTTTATGATTTGAGCCGGGGATTTCGGGAAATTTATTCACCGGGAATCGGGATTTCATCAGTCTTTAAGTTTCTTTGTAGTTCGGGATTTCGGGATTTACAAAAAATAAAGTCGGGATTCCGGGATCAGACCCCCTCCTTCCCCCCTATCTAGACTGGTTTTATTTTTGTGTGTGTGTGAATTTTCTATTTGCTATTTGGAGGGGGCGATGGTCATAAAATTCTTAGCTTTTTTGGCGGGGATGAGAAAAATTAATATGTAATATTAATAATATGTAATATAAATAATATGTAATATTAATAATATGTAATATTAATACGTATGAGATTTACATTGGGGAGTGGTTGTATTTTTTGTGCAAAAAAATTAAAAATGTCTGATGATATCCTAGATATAATCCACAGCTGTCGGCAATGAACAGTCGTTGATTGATTGCAAGGAAAAAAATGTGTCAATGTAATTTTAATTTTCATTTTTTATGTAAAAATGCCAAATAGTTTTCTTTTTTTTTATCGGGGGCCGGGGGTGCATTGAATAAATATTTCTTAAGAGTCACTAATAATATCTCAGGAAACTACTTTTGGGTGTATTTTGAAAAAAGAACTATGGGGGGGGGTAGATGAAAGGATGGACCAGCCTGGGAACAGATGATAATGGAGAGTACCCCCGGGTTGTTTATAAAGTTTTTTCTTCTTAATAATGTTCGTTTTGATATTTTCCCACAAATCGGGACTGAATGACTTTTAATTATCGATAGGCATGGCTGAAAGGTTGTTTTATAAAGACTAACAAAATGGATATCCATCATGTTTTAATCACTAGTTATATGGAACATTTTTTTTAGATTTTGCATGATTTTGGTTTCATTACGGCGAAAATTCCGGAGAACTTACATTTTTTTGTTTTTGTTTTTTTTTTTTCAATTTTTAACCCTTTTGGGAACATTCCATTACCCAATCGATTTTCACAGATGTTGAAATGACAAAAAATCATTTCATGCTAAAAAAATAGTAATGGTGGATTACATGATACCCNGCCACGTTTCACAAAATTTCGAAGTATCAAGGGACATAACTCCAGAACCCCTTGGACCTCTGAACCCATATTCGAACTTGACCTGAGTTTTGTGCTGAACAAGCTACATACCAAGTTTGAAGACTGTATGTTATTCCGTTCAAAAGTTATCAGTCGGAAACCTTCGGGGGACAGACGGACGGACAGACGGACGGACGGACAGACAGACAGACAGACAGACAGACGGATGGACGGACGGACACACGACTGAGGGTATCACATAATACCACGCCACTACGTGTGGCGGGGTATAAAAAGAATATGATTTCAAGCCCTTCCAAGATTGGTGGAATTTGGGTACCTGATACAAACAGGATAATTCCACACTTTACTTCAAGATAGTTCTATATTTGTATAATTTCGATCTCAAAGTTTAAGATACATGTAAGCCTTGCTCGCACAGAAGCTAATTTTTGAAGGCCTCATGGTGACTTCAAGACGAAGAGCAAAAAAAAGCGTTATTCCTTTACTTTGATATATACCGTGTATTTACTTAGTCTGATTTGTATTTACTCCATACTGCATCAAAGCTATAGGAGGAGTTATGTGCACAAACTATGCACACCCTATTACCAATTCACTAAAAATGATGATAACAATCTTGGTCTTGTAAATAAAATTGAAAATGTACAAATAGAAGCAATGCGAATCGTTACGGGAGGTACTAAATTAACCGCAATTAAAAAACTATAGGGAATCGTTGAAAGGTAGAGGGGAGAAACAATGATTGCTGCTTTTTTATAAAATGGTAAATAATTTAACCCCTGGCTACTTACAAAACTGTGTACCTTCTCTCGTTGAAAATTTACATGCGCATTACACACGACAATCGAGAAATATTTCGGAAATCCGTACAAACACGAGCTTTTATGCAGACTACTTTCTACCTTCTACCATAAAACTATGGAATAGGTTGAAGGAGGAGATCCGTAACTCCCCTTTAGTTGATATATTTAAAAACAAGATTAATCAGCAATCTTGTAAATGTCCAGTATATTACTACGTTGGTTCAAGACTTGGTCAGATTCTGCACACCAGGTTGAGACTTGGAAGTAGTTCTAAACGAACACCTTTTCTCAACCTTGTAGATTCTCCAAATTGTACTTGTGGACAAATTGAAACGACTGTCCATTTCTTACTTAATTGCCCAAATTATCTTAACATACGTAACGAATTGATTTTTACGATAAACTGTACACGAAATATAAACTCGAAACTTCTTTTATTTGGTTCAGATACACTAAATATAGACCAAAATAAGGAGATTTTCCTTAAAGTTCAAAAATACATTATAAAAAGTAAGAGGTTTATCACTTGAAATAGCTAACTTGCTTTTACTTAATTTTTGACTCATTTCATCCATACAGTGTCATGTATTTTTTTCTTTGTAATCTTTTTCCTTTTTATGTTATACCATTATATGTCAACATCACTTTCATGCTTATTACATTTATGATTATTTATCAAAGTCGTCTTTAATTAAGGAGACAGATTTATATAAGCTGATTTCAGCTTGTTTCTGAATCCTAATTTGCTGTTATGCTTATTATGTATGATGTATGCTTGTATATGTGTCATGAATTTAAATAAAAATATGTTTAAACTAAAAATGACACAGACCAACAGTATATATTTTTATTAAAAATGAAAATTAAA
>MJUU01051814.1:300167-332046 GCA_002080025.1 Modiolus philippinarum | reverse complement strand
ACCCTCTACTGCAAATTCACTAAAAGTGACTAAGATCAACATTATATATTTTTGTGAAAAAGTAACCAAAATTCTCACCACATGCACATTTGCAATATCGGTACAAATGAATTGTAAAATAACAACTTCCTAGCATCAAAACTGTAGGAGGAGTTGTGCGCACAATTTGTGCACCCTGTATTACTTATTCACTAAAAATGACTAAGATCAACAATATACTAGTATATTTTTGTGAAAAACGAGCCAAAATCAAAATCTTTACCACATGTACATGTTCAATATCGTACAAATGATCTGCAAAAAAACCTTTCTAGCATCAAAACTGTAGGAGGAGTTACGTGGACAAACTATGTATCCTCTTATCCTCTATGAAATATCACAAAAATGACTACGTTCAACAAAAATGTATACTTTTCCGAAAAATACACAAAAATCAAAATCCTTATCACATGCACATCTTCAATATATGCCCAAATGATCTGCAAAATAATAACCTTCTAGCATTAAAACTGCAGGAGGACAAACCATGTACCCCTTCGGATGGACGGACAGACAGAAGACGGACGGACGGACAGACCGGGTAAAACAATAAATCTTAAAACTGAAAGAAATCGTATAATTCAGGGACAATATGTAACGTAATAACGCAATATAATTGCAGAACTTGCAGTCCCGACTAGCAGACGTAAACTGAATAATCTTCAAATTTAAAATCCTATATTATGGCAGCATATTGGACAAATTAATAAATGAACAACAAAAAGAATTTATCAAAAAAAAAGAACAAAAAAGAGACATGTCCGCTGAGCTAGCTGATATTTGGCCTCATAAATAAACTACAGAAGTCATTTGGAACAGAAGAAATTGTGAAAAGTTCAAAAACTTATATTGCCTTCTATCGTAATTCTGACTGAGTCGCTCCGCAAGATTCATTTAGATCGTATGGTTTGTAAGACTGCGGTTTTGCACGAATGCCAATGAAAAGATATGGTTTTGGTTCGAGAAACCATTTTTTGTAGGACACGACGTTATCATCGTCTACATTTTCCCTTTTCCTGCCGCGATGCGTCGTGAGGATATTATCGTAACGTGAAATTACATGGAACTAGACACAGTAATACGGTTGGGAATACTTTTCAACTTTCAAAAGTGCTCTGACAGAAGATTTAAACAGAAGTGCTAGACGAAAGAGAACTTCTGTATACTTGCTGGAGGACGCGATGAAGTCCTTAATTCGATTTTCTCAACTAAGCAGATAAGTACACAAATAGTGGACAATTGAAACATTATAGGGTCGATTCAATAAATGTGTCCCTACCTGACCTTCGTGACCAATCAAATGCAGTGATGTTGTTACTGATTCATTGATTGCTTCTATATCAATGATTGACAGTTCCTTTGTAAAAAGATGACAAAATGCTACACTGTATATGAAAGTACACACTATTGTGTCTGTTCCATTCAACATTTGACGACAATGTGTTTTTTTTTAACACAGAAGCTGACAAAAGATATACACGTCACAAACTGACGTTGGGGTCAGCTCTAATTTTATTATAGCTCATCTGGATCGTTTTCAGTATCTAGTACTAAAGTATAATCCTTGTGAATAATCTTTCCTTAATTTGCACATGTTATTCATTATCGACATTGTTCGGATTGCAGTTTTATGCATTTTAACCATTTCATTTCTACTCATCTCAATTTCTAAAATTTAATCACTAACACTTGGTTATTTCCCCGTTCCGAAGGACGGGTATACTGTTTTACCTCTATCTCAGTCCGTCACACCTTATTTACGTCGCATTTCTCTCTCTGCTTCTGCATATTACAGCCAGTTGAAATTTGGGTTACTTCAGTACAAGATTCTATACTGCGCCTCCCTTTCTGGTCATATCGATTCGCCACTACCTATTTTCCGACTAAGTAATTTTTCTTGTTTTCATTCTACAAACGGTACTTTTTCGTCACACTTTTCTCATCAACCGCACACCACAGCCACTTGATATTTGGCATGGAGCTTTAGTATGTGGTACTATACTGCGTCTCTCATTTTCGGCCATATTGTTTCGGTACTTCCTGTTTTTCGACTTTGTTTTTTGTTTTATTTTTTTTTCCAAATGGGACATTTTCGTCACATTTTTCTCAGCAACTGTACATCACAGCGACTTGATATCTGGCAAGGAACTTCAATACGGGTTCCTATACCGCGTCTCCCCTTTTCGGCTATACTTTATGTGGCATCAAGCATACTGTGGAAATATTCATGCCCGAAATGACATAAATCGCATGTGGATACTTAAAAGTTCGAAGGATTTATCGCAAAATCTTATATCCCGTTCATTTTCTCAAATACTAACTCACAAAATATTTGAGTTTTCCACGCTGTATATCAAGCTTTCTCATCATAAACTTAACGAATCAAAAGTATCATTCAAAAAGACCTTGATGATTAAAAAAAAAACAACAACAACAACAACAAAAAAAAAAACAAATTGTTGTGTTAGGTTTACTTATAAATCCACATTTTTTCAAAAAATTACAAGAAAAAAGTACTGTTGAAGTAGTTTTATTGGTGCTTGGACAACAAATTTCGTGGTTTTCAAAAAGATGACTGGGGGAGGGGGTCACTTCCAACATGTGATCTGATAGGAATGAGCCGCTGGAATAGGCACCTTTTCTTGCTTCGTATTATATGATAAGGGTATTAAATTGGTCTTGATCGAGTTTCAAAATTTTAGCCGAGCATGCCGATTTCTACCCGACTTTAACTCATTCGCTTCTCGATTTATGCCCAGTCTCTGCCAGACCAACTCGATTAGTACTCCCGACCTGTATCCGACTTTTATTCGACCACTCAAGAAATAATGGCAAAAGATAAACCTGGCTAGACCAGGATTGTAGAAAAGACAATCAGATTGTGCATGCTACTAGAAGAATTAAAGTATGACCGGCAGATGGCTTAAATTCAATCGACTAGCTATGCTGACAGAATTTGAAATTGAATCCAAGATGTACCCAATATACACATTCTAGAAACATATTCACTAAACATATGAATTCAAATTTCTTCTGAGCAGGTTGGTACTATTATCAAAAGATTTGATTCAAGCTAAATGACATAAGAAAAATGCGATTTTGAACACTTGTAACAATTACTAGAAGATAAAAAAATCTTTTAGATTTGCACCGGACAAATGATGTACCCAACGGGCAGCTGCTTGCCATTTTCACTTTCTAAAAACTGGATTTTTCTACAGAAAGCAGGTTTAAAGCTATAAACGGAAACTACTGTAAATCTAGTTACCACGAATTTACTGTGATGATATGTCTTCTGTTTTATGTATCAGATTAGTCCTACATGTAATGACAGGAAAATCGCACAGTTGTATTCTGACGCATGATGAGGAGGATGATCTGTTAGTATGTGAAAGCGAACATTCATTCCTCTATAATGATGACCTTGAGGCATTTACTATTGTCAAACAAACAAAAAATCGCGCCTTCTATGTCAAAATAAATGAATAAATAAATAATCTTTATTTCAAGAGGATAACCCCATTAGCCGAAACTAATCTTCCTGGGGGTCCTCAAATGCAAGCATAAATCATAAAATTACATATAATATATACAAACAGTTTGCCATATAAGGTGTATAAAACAGTTGTATTTGATTACAATTCATATATACTTATTCTAGTATTTTGCAATTTATTACCATTTAAAAAGTAGGCATAACATTTTGCTTTAAAATGTTTAATTGATTTGCAAACTTTCAAATTATATGGTAAGCTGTTCCAAATTTGTAAGCCAGAATGTAAAAAAGTTTTTTTTTCAAAAAATTGTATTTAGTTTTGGTATATTTAACATGCTGTTACTTTGGAACGTAATCTATAAGTAGTGTTATCAACAAAATGGAAACTATCTTGCAAATACGACGGCACCATATTATTTAGTGACTTATATACAAGAATATCCTTTTATCCTTTTGATAACAAATTCTCTGTTCAATTTCTAACCATTTAAAAGAATTAAAGAGTAGAGAAGAAGGAGTCATTAAAAGCTTCTAATATAACTCTTGCTGATTTTTAAGGAGTCTATTGACTTTTCAATCTCATTTGTGTTACAATTTTCCCATACTGTACAACAATACTCATAATGAGGTAATATATAAGAAGCGAAATATATAATTCGTACATGCATTGGCAAAAATTTACAAATTTTTTTAAGCAAATTAATACTATTTGATACTGTCCTAGATACATTATTGATTTGATCTGTCCATGTTAAATGACTATCAATAAACAGTCCCAATAATTTTTCAAATGTCACTTAATCAATTCTTTCATTTGATATAAAAGTTGGTGTTACTCATTTTTTGTCTTGATCCAATAATTATTACTTTACATTTTGCAGGATTGAGCTTCATACTATTTTCTGAGCACATATTTCTATTATATCAATATCTTTCTGTAGCTTTTTTATTTAAATCATCAACATCATTACTTTTTGCATGTAAAGTAGGATAATCTTCATATAAATCCAAAGAAGAATTTTCTATATTTAAAGGAAAATCATTGACATATGATATAAATAACAAAGGGCTCAAAATTTAGCCCTGTGGTACATCAGTTTTAATGCACATCTCATTAGATATAGAATTACCAATTTTAACTTTTTGTGACCTTTCTGTCAAACACGATTTAAACCATGCAAGGGTATTTTGGACATATTATATATTTCCAATTTTTGCTAGTAAAATAGCAGACACCCCTTCTCTGCTACTCTATATCTATCACAGTTATCATCTTTTCCTTGAAGCATCAGCCACATGGGCCACAAATTTTGCTGCTCTACCACCATGCTTAACTGTTCCCTGAATTATTCACGTTTCATTCCCATATATACAAACCTACTAACGGGACAAAACTCAAGCACACTCGACCATTTCACGATCTTCTCCCGACCAGGTTAAGTTAATCAAACACAAAACGGGCTATGATTTGGCAGAATCTGACAAAGTCTGGTTGGTCGAATGAGGGTCGACCGTTTGTCGTACGTGAATCGTAAAGAAATCGAGAATGGTCGAGTGTAGTCGTGATAAGTCGGGTAAAGGTCGAGTGGACATCGTGAACTAGCTCGATCAATGAATTTTATGACGTAGATCGGGATAAAACAGCATGGTCGAGTTGATCGAGTTGGTCTGGTCGGCGGTGTAAACCTAGCATAATGGTAGGTTTACACTGCCGATCAAAGCAACTCGACCTAACTCGATCTATGAATATTCATTGATCGGGGCACTGATCTTGAATGCTCGGTCTACTAACCAAATCGGGGCGATCTTACTAACTCTGTTGAACTCGAGCTGTGTTCCCGAATATTTTTGACATGTCAAAAAATATCGTGTAGAGGTCGTGTGCATTATATGTCGAGAACAGGTCGGGAATTAATCGGGGTCTGATCGAGGTAGTCGTGAAGAGGTCGAAAAGGGATCGGTCTTGATCGAGTGTCAAAATTTTATCCGATCATGCCGACTTCTACCCGACTTTAACTCATTCGCTTCTCGGTTTATGCCGAGTCGCTTCCAGATCAACTCGATTAGTACTCGATCATAACTCGACTAACACGATTCTTTCTTTTTTTCTATACGAGATCTTCCCGACCATAACCCGATTTTTTCCCGACCTGTATCCGACTTTAACTCGACCACTCAAGACCTTTACTCGATTTAACACGACATCATGTCATCTTTTCACAATAGCAGAACATGAGGCTTTCGAAAGCTTCAGTCTCTCACTAAGGCCTTACTTCAGTTTTGAAAGGAGCAATCCAAAGGACTCCAATGACTGTTGTGATCAAGTTTGGCTGGTGATCATCTTTGATATGATGAGAATCTGCCGGATACTATCTCAAGTGGGGACAGCCAAGGACTCTTGTTTTCAATTTTGACCAATTGGCAAAGTAGTTTCAGAGTAGAAAGTATTTGAATGGATATCTAAGGTGTGTCGATTATTTAATTATCTTCCCCGTTGTGGGTCATCTTGGATTTCATGGATACTATTTTTAAATTGGAACATCCAAGGACTATTTTGACCAATTTTGTCCGCAATTGGTCCAGTGAAAATCCTTCTGGTACAATGTTTAACTTTGTTCCCTTTTGGCAGTCATCTTGTATTAGCTGACGATATGACAGATACTATTTTGAAAAGGGACCATCATTTGGCAATCGTAACAAGTTTGGTCTTATTGGCTTAGGAGATCCAATTTAAACCTACCAGTATATTCCCAGTTGGCGGTTGTATTTGATTAGAAACGGACATGACGTTTTTTTCACATTGAACCAATCGAGGTACATCATGACTCGGCGGTTTCTGGATAGAATATTTCTGAATGCAAAGTTCATGGACAACGGACATAAAATAATGCCAAAGCTCAATCTTGCTATATCAGGATTGTAGAAAAGAATATAAGACTGTGTATGCTTCTAGTATAATTAAAGGATGATGTGCAGAGGGCTTATATTCGATCGAATATAGTTATGCTGACAGAATTTAAAATTGAAATCAAGATGTACCCAATATACACACCCCAGAAACAGATTCACTAAATACATGAATTCAAGATTTAAAGATTATTTCTTCCGAGCAGGTTTGTACTCTTATCACAAGATATGATTCAAGCTAAATCCCATCAGAAAAATGCTATTTTGAATATTTGTAACATTTAGTAGAAAATAAAAAATTCTTTTAGATTTGCACCGGGAAAATGTACCCAACGGGCAGTCGCTCGCCATTTTCACTTTCTAAAAACGGATTTTCTACAGAAACCAGGTTAAAAGCTATACATGGAAATTACTGTAAATGTAGTTACAACCCATATAATGTGATGATATGTATTCTGTTGTATGTATTAGATTAGTCCCACATGTAATGACAGAAAAAAACGCACAGTCGCATTCTGACGCATGTTGAGGATGGCCTCCTAGTATGTTAAAGCCAACATTCATTCCTCTGTAATGATGACTTTGAAGCATTTGCTATTGTATAACCAAAGCTACACACCTTCTGTGTCAGACTCACCTTCTCTGCTACTCTAGATCTATCACAGTTATCATCTTTTCTTTGAAGCATCAGCCACATGGGCCACAAATTTTGCTGCTCTTCCACCATGCTGAACTGTTCTCTGTTTTTACATTTTACCCCCGTACATACAAACGTACTAACAGGACAAACTCGAGCACACTCGACTATTTCTCGATCTTCTCCCGACCAGGTCTAGTTAAGCAAACACAAATCGGGCTATAATCTGGCTCAATCTGACAAAGTCTGGTTGGTCAAATGTGGGTGGAGCATAAGTCATACGTGAATCGTAAAGAGATCGAGAGTGGTCGAGTGTTAGTCGTGTGAAATCGGGTAAAGGTCGAGTGGACGTCGTGAGCTAGCTCGATCAATGAATTTTATGACGTTGATCGGGATAAAACAGCATTGTCGAGTTGATCGAGTTGGTCTGATCGGCGGTGTAAACCTAGCATAAGGTATCAAAATATCATTTCACTACTTTGGGATTGAAAATAAAGAATTTTCTGTTTTCATCCCAATATATGACGAGATATACATATTTATGAGTAGGTATTCTTTTCTGCTAAAAATATGTGATAAGGTATATATTTTTGAGATTTTTAATATGTTCCTGATGTGTCAGCGGCTCACTCCTACCAAAAATATGTGCAGTGACCCCCCCCCCCCCCCGAGATTTCGTGGATACTTAAATTCTTGGTTTTCAATTCCATACATTAAAACTCTATGGAAACAATGTATTTCGTTGAGAACTTGATTTCATGGTTTAAGCAAACCACGAATTCCACGATAATCGGAACCTCCACGAACAATAGTACTTTCACAGTATGCTACGATAAAAAACAGGTGTGTAGTATGTTTGATTATCTTATTGATAATATATTTGTCGCATTTGGAGGTGCTTTTTATCATCAGAACGTTGGTATACCAATTGGCACTAATTGTGCTCCTCTACTCGCAGACATGGCTTTATATTCTTACGAGACTGAATATCTTCGGAGACTCGAAAAAAATCATAAAATGATGCTTTATCCTTCAATCTCAATTATAGACACATTGACGATGTTCTTTCCATTAATGACACATCTTTGACTAAACGGATTCCGTTGATATATCCCTCAGAACTAAAGATAAAGTAGACAACAGAAACTACTTTATTATATAGATAGCGGTGATTTATCGAGTTTTCTCAGTTAAATAAATGTCATATTGTCACCGATAAAAATAAAGGATTTCTAGTCACTGGATGACGTCTTAATTAAGCGACGTCACAATGTCTCTTCAATGTCGTCGTCAAGTAAACAACTGGCGTATTGAAATGAAAAAAAATAACCCGCATCTAAAATCTCGGTTTTTGAGTAAATAATCTATATAATAAAAAGCATAACTAATCGGCCGTCATGAATATCAATAAAAATGTCACTCGTGTCGATCAACGCAGTGGATTTAACTCGTTGCAGAACAAGTTCTGCAACTCGTTAAATCCTTCTGCGTTGTTCGGCACTCGTGACATTTTTATTGATATTCACGACGGTCAATTAGTTATACTATAATTATCTAATTTATTTTTGGACTTACATCTCGAATTTGGCAAAAAAGGTTATCTAAGTACTCAAATGTACGACAAAAGGAACGGTTGTAATTTCAAAATTATCAATTTCCTTAGCATGGACAATTATCATTCAAGCTCCTCCTGCGTACGGGGTGTATGTTTTGTAGTTGATTCATTATGCGTGAGCTAGCACAAATTATACAGACTATCTTATTAGATATATACTAATCTCCCTGGCCGCCTTATAAATAAAGGCTTCAAAAAATTCTGTCTCTTACGATCATTAAAAAAAAAATCAATAGATATCAGTTCCTTTAGAAAAAATGGAAATTTTGGTAAAAACTCTGATTCAAGATTCTTTTTTACTTAATACTGGTATGATCCTTTCTTTTAACTGTTCACACCCTTAGGAAACTAACGCAATGGAAGGGGAGGTATGGCGCGCAATAAAATCTGTTTAGCTCACAATTTCTTTTGAAATGCCTGTACCAAGTCAGGATCATTGCGGTCAACAATTTTTCCGATGGTATTGGTATCCACATGCTTTGTCTTTTTGCCTCATATTGACTTTGACTCTTGACAATTCTGTTCGGAGTTGTAAAATATGGCACACTCTTTTGTTATGTTTTACAAAATAACAGGCGAGGGACGAGAATACCTTTGGTGTAAAACTTCAAAATTTTGTAGCTGCACGTGCGCTGAAATCTATTAGACGTGTTTGTACTGAATTATTTAGCATACTCAGATACTTATTGTCAAAAGTAATCCAAAGAAGAAATGAACAAAATCATAAATATATATTTACAGAGCGTTTAAGATAAGTAAGAGTTTTTAATAAACTAAACTATGAATGCGAAAATGACACAGTGATTTCAAGCTTTGCTTGAGCAAGTGATGCAATATATCAAATATTCAGACTCACATAACATACTTGCGTTCATGGTAAATGACATGCCGTTATAAAAATGTTTATTCTGCCAACTTAAAAATGCTCGTTAAAGTCCGTGAAGCACACGCCACATCTGAACACGAAGGTACTGACAAATAATTAGAAAATAATTTGCATATTAGGAAATACGTTAAGATTGGCTACACTGACTTCCAGTAGCATTTATGAAGTCGCTTATTTTTCGGAAGACGACGTTGACCAAACATTTCTTCTTCCTCTTTCAATAAAGGACTGGATTCAATTGTTGAATGTGAGTGCCCTGTTGTTAAAACTCCACAGGCCCTCGGGAACAGACGAGTACCTAGCAAACTCTACTCTATGTACAATATAAGAAACTGTATTTACATGGCTAGAACTATATACACTTGCTACTAGTACTAGTATGCGTACAGGGGTTCTGAAAGTCGTTGGATCCTACCCCTGAACTCCTCTACACTGTCTGCATCGTTGACGTAGTTTGGCAGAAGGTTCCACTCCCTGATGGTACGAGGGAAAAAGAAGAACTTGTATACATCTTTCTGTGCCACTGGTTGGTATAGGCGGTTAGAACCTCTTTTCCTTCTGTCCCCAGTTCTGATGACATCTGTTTGTACTCCAACAATCTCATGTGTGATCTTATACATGAAGATGAGTCGGTTGGTATAGCGATGTTGTTGAAGTGGTTGCCATTTCAAGTTTTGTACCATATGGGAAACGCATCCCGGTGTACGGTCTCTATAATTGTTGTGGACAAACCGAGCAGCTCTCCTCTGCACCTGTTCGAGTTTATGAATCTCATTTGTGGACTGTGGGTCCCACACAGATGAGGCGTATTCTAGGGTCGGTCTTTAAAATGGTGAATGCAGTGGCCTTGACGGATTTTGAACAGTCTTTTAGGTTACGTCGGATGAATCCCATAGACCTGTTGGTTTGGAGACTGTGTTGTCAATGTGTTTACTCCACTGCAAGTCTTCACTAATGGTGACTCCTGGGTACTTGGCGCTGTCGACAACTTCCAGGGTATGACCATGAAGAGTGTATCTTGTCGGTAAAACATGTCGTTGGTTGGTGGATATCCTGATGACTGCATATCTGAGGATGGAAACTCATCTGCCATTCCCCTTCCCATTTCTCAAGTGCTGAAAGATCTTTTTGCAGCAGCTATGAGTCCTTTTGATGTTTAATCTCACGAAATAAGAGGCAGTCATCTGCAAATAAGCGTGCATCTGATGAGGTGGTAACATCCGGTAAGTCATTTATAAATGACAGAAAGAGTAAGGGACCAAGCACTGTACCATGTATTACCCCTGAGAGGACATCTTTTTCGGATGGCTTCACTCCATCAAGGAGCACTTGTTGCTTCCGGTTCCTAAGGAAAGAAGAAATCCAGGCCAATGTAGATCCACAGACTCCGTAGTACTCAAGTTTATGCAGAAGTATACGATGAGGGACTTTGTCGAAAGCCATGGCAAGTCAAGTAGTATGACGTCGACTTGTCCTCTAGATGTTAGACTCTGGGCTATCTTCTGGATTGGCGTCACCAGTTGTGTCTAACAGGATTGCTTGTATCTGAATCCATGCTGCTTGTCAGTGAGGATTCAATGTCTAACGTGATTGCCCATAATGCTACTGTGGATGATATGCTCAAGAGTAGTACAGACTATCGATGTTAAGGATACTGGTCTGTAGTTAGACTTTAGGTGTTTCTCACCTTTCTTGAATACAGGAACAATATGTGCATCTCTTCAATCTGATGGTAATTCGCCTTTAGCTAGAGAAAACTGGTAAAGACAAGTCAGGACTGGTGATAGTTCTTCTGCTGCATTTATTAAAATGAAAGATGGGATGCAATCAGACCCTGTGGCTTTATGTGGGTTCAAACCTTTTAGTAGTTTAAGTACTCCCTTGTTGTTGATAATTATATCTTCCATTATTGGTAATTTTTTTTTTTCGTCCTTTACTTGGAATAGATGCTGTATCTTGCTTCGTATATACGGAATGAAACTGTTCGTTCAATATTTCAGCTGTTGATGAAGGTTCACTATGTATAAATCCGTCTTTGTTTTTAGTGGTGCTACTCCTGAAGTATCCTGCCTTTTACTCTTTATGGTTGCCCAGATCCTTAAGGTCGCTACTGATGACATCATTCATGTATTTCTTGTAGACTGATCGTAGTTCTCGTTGTGTCTTTGCTTTTATGTTTCGGTATCTATTCCAATCAGCAACATTTGTACTTTTTCTGACGTTACTAAGTTCAAGTTCTTAGTACGCCTCCATGAGGGTCGTTATCTCCATTTTTAGATTTTGATTTTTAAATTCATACGCCAAGACAAACTAATTGAACAAAAACTTGTCATTGGCACTATGTAAATAAAAAAAAATACTTATCACCAAATTAAAACAATTCTAGAGATTACACGTCGTTTGAAAGGAATTTATATGAGTGTAAACAGGACCAAGTCACTCACAAACATATCAAGGACATTTATTTGTTTGTGAGTGAATTGGTCAAGTTTATACTCCAATAGATTCCCTTAAACGGTGTTTAATCATATAATCAGCCTCAGTTATATAAAATCTACCAAGGCGGCCATTTAAACAGTACTTATCTAAGTGTTAACGGTCTTCATTTAGTAAATGTAAATTGAAGTGTGGGGTATAACCCCCTGTCTCCTCGAGTCAAGAGTACACCAAAAACTAGAAATGTAGTCAACAGTCCGTTTCTGATTTTTTTATTATTTTTTTAAATTCGATTACAAGTACAAAATGCTTCAACTTTTAAGTCTGTGAGGTCCATGGACTCAAGTGGTCAAGTCCGAAGTACGCCCCCGAAATGGTGGGTTATACCCGCTAGTGTTTTTGAACTACGACAACAAATGCCACATTTTATATAACGGACAACATTTGCATAAAACAGAAATATTTCATTATTTGTATGTATAAAATAGCTTATCACTTTCTGCTTCATGAAGAAAACATCTTTTTTTTCTTATTTATAGGTGTACACATTCACGCTTGCATAGTCACTTAAAAGATGATAAAATGGTATTTACATTGTCTTGTAAATTTATACCATTCGACGTTTACCTATTTATTTTGCGGAATATATCACTGGCTTCACTATGCTTACGTGTTTTGTGCAACCGCTGTAATTTGAAAATGCATCAGCACTAACATGGCAAAGTTTTTACAAGTGTGTACAATTTGGAGCTTTTTAAGTGTTATCAGTACTAAATTATCTTGTAATGATAAATTATTATATGAATATAAATTCATGGCTACACGTGAAATGATCAAGGAAAGGGAACGTGTATTTGCGAATAAACTGGAACACTTAACAGAGGTAAATTTTTATCAAATAATACGATACTTTTTTTGCCCGCCACCTGAATAGGTCTTCAGGGAGCGTCCCAAGGTTCTGGATAGGTAAAGCCCTGTCTATGTGGGATAGTCAGGTCATAATAAGGAAAGCCCGAAACGCCACACTCAATCACCTTCTATAATTTACCAAAGAGAGCAGACTCACGGAGATATGAACAGTAGACTAAATTCCCTGCCCCTACATTTTCTCCCCTTTTCCAGTGGCAATCAAAATTCAGTGGTCAGTTGTCTCTTCAGCCTTTCTTCTTTTACTTATTGATTAACTTTTTATAACCCCGCTTGAAAAGTGGGAGGGGGGAGGGTGTTACATAGTGATGGAATTGTCCGTCCGTCCGTCTTTCCGTCCATCCGTTACACCTGAGCTAGGGTACTCATCTCTTATCCACTACTCCTCCTGAACCAGTGAAAATATTTTCATTAAAATTTAACACAGCCTTTATGACATAATGTAGATGTGCACCTCCTATTTCAGAATTTGATTTGATTGATTTTGGTGGTTCCCAATAGCAAAACACGAATTTAGCCATTAAATTACTAGTAAGTACTCATATCTTATCCGCTACTCCACCTGAACCACTGGATGGATTTTCTTGAAACTTTAACATAGTGTTTATGATATAATGTAGATGTGCGTGTCCTATTTCAGAATTTGATTTGATTGATTTTTTATTTCTGGAATCAAATGGGGGGGTATTTATTTGTGAGCTTTGCTCACAGTTTTTTTAGCTTTCGTTCTGATATAGCTGAAATACATTTCCGTGGATGTTAAACTCTTAACTTATCAATTAATAATTTTGTTAATTCAATGTTATTCGATAATTTGAACACATTAACAATATTTTCAATTATTCATTTTGTGGGTACAAGTTGTATTTAAATTTAGAATACTACATCCACCTGCTTGGCCATTTTGCCTCTTGGACTTTGGCTCTCGACATTTCTGCTCCGTACTTTTTAACCTTATTAACACACTGTCTTTGAAGGAGTTAGATTTTTACTCTCTATAATGACGTATAGCGCTAGGTATTATGTTACAAAATGTTTTTTTTCTCAGCATGAATCAGTTGCATTCCAACAACTTAATTGAAAATTTTATTGGTATATTGACATGACTTGTAGATTAATCCTTATTTTCTGTATGAAGGGTTCTATATTTTCAAACATTTTTCTTGAATTTTGTATTTGAAGTTATCAAAATTTGTCCAGGGCCAGAGTTTTGAACTAAAGCATGAAAACCCCATGTCCATTGTCAGACAAATACGATTTAGGACTGGTGTTCTCAACCGTTTAAATTTCTTACAATTGTTGTGTGAGGGAACCAACACTTGAACTTTTTTCTGTATTTTAGTATTCATTTATTTAGAGGTTCGATCCTCACTGTGTTGAAGACCGTATGGTGACTCCCAGATGTGTTGTTTTATTTTTTTTAAACTAGAGATTTACCCAATTTCTTTCTTATACCTTTTTATGTGTACAGAAGGAATATATGTCAGAGTGGTTCGGATTTGTTTTCGTACAACGTACATGGCCTTTATTTTCCGAATATAGTACATGATCGTTAGTATTTCACGTACATTCATATAAACGTTAACAGATAAAGTACATACCATTTTATACATCGAACCCCGTAAATTGGATTCCAGTGACCTGAAATTTTACACATATACAGGCCTCTCACTTATACTACAGATGTCTACTGAAATACATGACGACTCTTTACCAAACCCATCTGGAAGTTTTGAGTTTGATTGACATTTGATCGACAATGTTTAACCAGCAGACTAGGTTCCTTACGGTAGCCGGCAGTTTATCGGCGAACACTTTGTGATCCATCTTTCTATAATTTTAAGTTTTGTCAAATTTTCTTCTTTTTAAAGATAGTGGTCATAGAGTTAGTAAATTACCTGTATTGTAATTTATTCGTATGTCTATTTCTATAGGGAAACGGGAGCAGTATATGGGTACGAGAAAAATCATATTGTGGTGGTGGAGCGTGGTGGAGCCGGAAGTGTCGTCGCTAAGAAGTGACGTTGACCGGAAGTCACGTGACCGGAAGCGGAAGTCATGTGACCGGATGTATGACATGTTAATGTTTCGCATGCGCAAGTTTGGGTGAGGATTCAATTTAAATCTATTTATAGAACGGGGAAAGCCCGAACTCGTGCCCATATACTACTTGGAGTAACCCTTAATTTTTGAGTATTGTTTGCGTATTTTTGTTCCTTTGTGATGTCTTACTAGGATGAATCGGGGTCGCTAAATCGAATGGTACAAGTTTCGAAGCGCTAGCTCTGAGGGTTGACGAGACATCGACCCTAAACTGTCCAAACTCGGCCCTGACCTCGAATAGTTGTACTATAGGCATATCATATATGAATTTGGGTATCTTTATACTTGTAAATCGTTTGGTATTAGTGTTGGGATGCTAAACGTAATAGAATGAAGTTATCGGCCAAAAGAAATTGAGATCGGCCTTAAGTCCGCCCTCCATCGGCCTTAATCAATACTATTGGTAATAGGCTCATGTCATATATGAATTCGGGGTAAATTCATAGTTCTAAATTGATTGGTATAGAAGTTGAAGTGCTGTCATGTACTATTTTGATGATATCGGCCCTTAGAAATCAGAGATCGGACGTAAGTCGGCCATAGATCGGCCTTAATCAATACAATTAGTAATACATGTAGGTTCATATGATATATGAATTCGGGTTATCTTTAGTTATCTTAAGTGATTAGTCGGGGTGTTGTAGTGCTATGAAGCACTGTTATGAAGTTATCGGCCCTTACAAATCAAAGATCGGTCATAGTCGGCCTTAATTCGGCCTTAGAGGGATCTTAATCAATGCTGTTCGTACTAAAGTCATGTCATTTATGAATTCGGGTTATGTGTAGGCTTTTCAATCGATTGGTCACACTGTCAACATGATATCTGTTACCTTTAAGAAGTTTTGTTCAGTACGAGATTTAACGTTATTTCATTTAATGTTGATGTTTCTAACGTATAGCCTGTATATTGTTACATTTGTTTTCATTATTTGTTGTATCTGTGGTCGCATTTAACGTTTTATGTTAAGTTTTCATGTAACAGGTCATGTGAATATCGTTAAGTTAAATGTTTTGTATCACTTTGTAGTCAAAGTTTTCATTTGTTTTCATCATTTCATGTAATTGTATTCACATATCATGTTTCAGATCGTGTTTTAGATGAAGTTATCGCAGTTTTGTTGTCTTTATCGGCCTTTTTACGGGTTTTTGCTGCTGCTGCTGCTACTTCTCGACAAATCCGAAGCCATACAAAATACTATTAAAACAAAAGCTCTTCGACAAATCCGAAGCCATAGAATATACTTTTAGCTCCTCGACAAATCCGAAGACCTCAATATACTATTAGCTCCTCTACAAATCCGAAGCGATAGAATAATACAATTAAAACAATAGCTCCTCGACAAATCCGAAGCCATAGAATAATACTGTTAATACTATAGCTCCTCGACAAATCCGAAGCCATAGAATACGCACTTCACTACGCGAGACCAAGGCTAAAGGCGAGACCACAACTGGCAAGACCAAAGGTCAACGACACACTTAAGTACATCAGCTCCTCGGCCATTCCGAATGAGATATATAGCACTAGTATAGTGTCTCCTCGACTGTTCCTCGACCAGGTCCTCGACAAATCCGAACTGAACGGTACGTATATACTACTAACGGGATACAGAAAGGGGAGGTTTGGGTACCCATTAACCGGTTTAACCCTACTGCTAGCTTTTGCTAGTGCCGGAACCAAGTCCGCACGTCCCAAACTCATAACGTTATCTATGTTTGTGTCTGGTTTGTTATGGATTTTTCTAGTGCCTCTCCCCCCCCCCCCCCTGCTGGATTGTGGCATGTGATTATAATTGTATTCCATTGTAGGTGTAAACTGTTATCTTGACTTTGTAATCGAAATAATCCATCTTTTCTGGATAACGTGCACTGATCACCTTTTTGACCTAGTTGGCAATTCGACTTTTTTACAATACGGCTGAAAACGACTTTGCAACTGCGAACTGACATTTATTTCAACTATACCGTCAGGGTTTTGACATTNCCCCCTGCTGGATTGTGGCATGTGATTATAATTGTATTCCATTGTAGGTGTAAACTGTTATCTTGACTTTGTAATCGAAATAATCCATCTTTTCTGGATAACGTGCACTGATCACCCTTTTGACTTAGTTGGCAATTCGACTTTTTTACAATACGGCTGAAAACGACTTTGCAACTGCGAACTGACATTTGTTTCAACTATACCGTCAGGGCTTTGTCATTAGATAGAAAGAGTAATGTACGACAATATGTAAACAAAAAACCCCGAGATTTTATCTAAATATACTAGTATATCATGTTGATGATTCGAAATTATAACTAGGCAATATGAGCTTATATTTTGATAATTCAAGATTATATCTGTGCAATTTGATGAAATTTTATTTCGAATTACTGTTTTTATAATTTATGCTTTCATTTTAAATAACAAAATAGCGGAGATACTGTGAATTGAAATGTAAAATTGAGGATGCTATCATGTTCATCATGCATTTGTAAATGAAGACGATATGTCACCTTGACGAAGTCGGATTACATGTTGTTATTGTACGTTTCTTCTGATTTTTCTTCCTCTTCTTCCAATAATTCTTGTCTGCGCGATTATTCTGTGATGGCTGAATGAAACTCCTTTGTACAACGTTAGATTACCATCTGAAGTCAAACGCTGTATGTTTAAGGTAGATCGACACTAATACACGGCGCATTCGATTGGCGCTTTTGCGAAACACAAGTCGGGTGCGGAATTGACTTGATTTTCAAGCCGGAATGTTCCTTCATTGTGAAGTCATAATAGATTGGCATTCACTCTCCCGCGAATTAGCTCCCCTTTCCCGTAAATGTAAACTTTTTCGTTTACTTTATAAAACATATCCCTTAATCAAACGTTGACATATTGATTTTTAGCTCATCATTTCGCTTAAGTGTATATCTCTGAAATATCCAGAAAATAAAAATATCTGTCTGATATTTATTTCATATGAAAGCTAAATAATAAGCAAGTTCTCACAGTTCCCTATATATTCTTTGTAAATATTGTTGAAAAATACTGAATTTGGCCTGATTTTCAAAGAAGATGACCGGTGACATATCGTTTTGTCTTATTTTTGGAACATACGAGTTAAAACCTACAAAATATCTTAAAATTAAAAAAAAATTCTGTCTGATATTTTCGAACTACCTTAAAATTTTAAAAATTGTTGCCATTTATAAGATAGCCGACGTTTTTTGTTGAAAAATCGAGGATGCAATACTTCTGGAACTGCCTTGCAGAATTTGTTCATTATTATTAGAAAAGTTCAGTCAGATGAGAGGTAGAAATTAATAAATTTTTTCAAAAATAGTTGCCATTTCAAAGATTGTCGCCAACACAAGTAATAACATTTTCAACTTGGTCCGATTTCAAAGAAAATTGATTTCTAGGTAAATGTTGGTGGTGCGAATCAAATGGCTTGATCGAATTGGTTGTCTTGTTTGCGTCGACTGTTGATCGTAATCTAGTTTGATTTACTTTCTTTATACTTAAAGCAGGTGTCATAAGCATGTCAAATGTTGACCAATATTGAAATCTGATGTCGACACTATCAGGGTTGTCTGAATTAAAACTATGGTATCAAGCATTCGGTGAGATGAAGTGTTATGAAATCTTTTTCAAGAACTAAATAATTTATATAGTCCTGTTTTTATTTATGGTGTACTCAGGGCGCTAGACAACGTTATAGGAAAACGATTCCCTTGGATGAAGTTAATAGATTACTTAGTCAATTAGTCTGAAATTTTACGATATAGAATGTAAATCGAAAACGTTTTCACACCAAACACGTCGCTTAAATTTAATGAAGTTATCATATCTTCTTTTAACGTCATATATTTCCAAGCAAAATTGCAAAGTTTGGGTACACTTTCTAAATTGAACGAAAAGTCAACCAGAGCTTTAGTTATAATTTGTAAATTGTATCTAGGAAGTTTAAGGTATTCTAGTCGATTTATCTTTATCATACTTAGCGTACAGTTTTACTTACCCCATACTCTCCAAGAGATCCCTTTCTTTGTGACCAGTATGCACAATGTAGATGAAATCCGTGGATGTCTGTAGAATGAGAGAAATTGAACATCCAGTATTTCATTTTCTTGCTGATAAAACTAATGTATATTGGAACATTCAACAAAAAATTTACAAAATCTGATATCAGATATCTCGACACATTTTTTCCCCTTTGACCTTTTAGTGGAATTAGTAGGTAAAAACAAACTTGATCCACAAGAACGATAGCTCACGTACAGTTAACAGAGTTGCACCCAGCTCCTTATTTATGGTCCACCATTTTGAAATAAACAAGAGACATTTCTCTCAAGAATTTTACGTATGATTTTGAACTCTTGAAGCAAGAATACCTTGCTAAAATAAGTGTGTACCCAATGAGCTTATCATAAATTTTGACCAGACCGGGTTAAAAATGGTTCCAACAAGTGAATGAAATTTAGAAGAGAAGGGATCAAACGATTGTAGTATTGTGGCTTTAGATGACAAACGTGAATTCACCGGTGTTGTCGGCATCAGTTTAACTGGATCCTTATTACCGTTTCAACTCATTTACAAGGGTACAACGGACAGATGTCACCCAAATTTCAAATTTCCAAAGGATTGGAACGTTACTCTTTCAGAGAACCATTGGTCAACTAGAGAGACAGTCCTTATTCCCCATGTTGATAAAGTGAGAAAAGAAATCGGCCGATCTGGTCGGAGTAAAGCACATACACTTGCTACATTTGATGTGTTCAAAGCCCACCAAGATAAGGACTTTCCAGTCCTACTTCACAAAAACCGCATTCTTACAATATTTGTTCCTTAAAGTACGACTGAGGAACTTCAGCCGTGTGATTGGACTGTGAATGGAAAGTTAAAATCCATTATCAAACAGAAATGTATAGTCTGTTATTCTGAACAAGTGCCGACCCAGATTTCAAAAGGTGTATCAGTGGACAAAATTACTGCTGATTTAAGGATTAGTCAGGTGAAGCCGGCACACGCGAATTGGTTGTTACACGCCTTTGATGTATTGTTAGTAATACCGGTAGTTATCACATGAGGACGCGGTGTGTCTGTATAAGATCACCCCGACGGCCAGACTTATACATACACACCAAGTCCGAGTGTAATAATTTTTTTACATCCCAGCTAATGTATTAATTTAAGGAAAACAGATTTCCATGCTTATAATCCATGAAATAAATATCCTATACTATAATAATAATATCCTTATTGTGCCCCACAATGATTCTTTGTATACGATTTTTAACACGGTATTTCCAACGAGTTCGTGGTGTAATAGGCAAGGCAGAAGTCTGGTAAAGGACATGACCCTGCTTCGAATCCCACTCTGGTCAATGGTATTTTTCGAGATTTTAAAATCTTAATATCTGAAAATTTTATGGATAGTAAAACATAGCATTTTAAAAACTTAGTCCAAAACACTGAGCAGTTCTCAAAGTCTGACCTTGGCAAAAATTAAAAAAAAGAAGAAAAAATATCCTTTGTTCTAACTGGGGTGAGATTGCTGGGGTGATCCGACTCAGATCACCCCTGCTAAAACAATAGAGCTGGGATGTAAAAAAAAATTGAGTTGTCAGCAAATGTACAAAAAAAAATCGAATTGATAAATGTCTATCTAAGCTGATCAGTAATTTTTTTATTTGACAAAAGCAATGGAGCTACTAATTGAACGAAACAAGAGAAATATACTTTTATCTAAAAAAGAAAAAAAAGTTTCAAATTTCAAAAAGTCGTTTCGAACTAGACAGTTTATGTTTTATTTAATCATATATTTCATTACAATATAAAAACAAAGTAAAAGCATTTGTAGTTTGAGAATAAAATTCACAACAAGTGCGTAAATCGCAGTTTAAGTGGACTATGGTGGATATCCATCATTTTGGATGAATAACATATACATAACTGGATTCCATTCAAAATTTGTTTAGTGATGTATTTAGAATCAATGAACTCGAGTGAAAAATTTCAATTCCCTTAAGTGGAAATGAATGTACATTCACTCCTTCTGTTATGTTGAAAAATACTGTGTAGGAAAAGGGGACAGACGGGTTTGCATTGTTCTTGTCCCCCCCCCCTTTTCCCCACAAAGCGGGGAAATACGATTTCTGCTTTTCTAGTTTAAATTTTTGTTTCTGGGGAAACTAGCTCTAGACTAATACAACATTTCGAGGCATGGCCGTGGTAATAACAAAATATACAATCGATATTTAATTCCGGCAACCAAAACACGTCAATAGATAGAAGTGTACAGAAAAATATCAAAGTTAAATTAATTTAAATTGAAATACCAAGTTATCTTTATTCTTTAACACCATTTGAATATTTTCACTTACTTTATTACTTCATTAATTAACTTTATTTTTTTTATGAATACATTATATTACATCTCGAATTAAAAACTTTATAAAAACTTTTCAATTATTTAAACAGATAAATTTCTTGATACAAAATTTCCAATATTATTATTCAAAATTATTTAGAAAATAATTTAAACAAATACACACATCGTAATAACAAAATATTTTTTTTATTTCAGCAACCAAACAACAAGTGATTTTTCGAAGTTGGCAATCGGTTTAGAAGCCTAACGTCAGGTGCTGTAAGTTGCAGAGAATTATTACCAGATCTGCATAGCGATTGATTGAATAAAGTAAATCAAATTTGGTCTTTTTATTATCAAAGCTTATTTATTTAAAGCATCTGTCAATTTACACCCATTTCAAAGTATACAAAGAAATCTTACTAAAGGGGATAAATTATTCAATTACTCAAATATGTCAACTTAAGCCTATTAAAGACATTTGTGTAAATTAAATTATTTGGGGTCTTATCTCTGACTTTTACATAATAATTACATAAGATTTATTTCTAAACCGCGACTTTAATTCGTCCAGATTCCTTATTTATTTACTAAACAATTATCCTATTTTTCTGGGCTGTAATCACAGTTTATGTTAATTTATTCATTTTACTTCAGAATTCCTTTAAACCCAATTTTAATTAATTTCAAAATATCTATAATTATCAAAACTTTATTTTAATATATTTCGCGTATTTTAGCACCATTACATATCTCCCCTGCTCGAACAAAATTGCTCCTTCAATTTTAATTCATTTCAAAACATTTATTTATCAAACTTTAAGTTTAAAATTGTTAACGATCTATTAAGGCAATAGTAGTTTCAACTGTGTCAGCTGGCAAACTGCCTTGCTTAATTAAAATTATGCGAAATACGTGTAAGATATATAAATTATTTGCATATTTAAACTATTTATTTTTTTAATTGTTACTCTCTTCTTTATTATACGATTAATCTTTTATTGCTTTGCTCTTTTTCATCGCTGATGCTATTAGTTTTTAGTATATTCGCTGAGTGACCATGCCCCTGTTGTAGACTGCCTTGACGTAAAAAACAACAGCTGCTTTGCTTGACCCGAGGACTGAACTGTTGCAACAGTTTAGTCAGTGGGTCAAACTAAATAGCTGTTGTTTGAGGACCCAGCCTATTACTGTTTTGCTATACCTTTTCATGTGCAATGTGTTTTTGTATTTAAAATATGTTTAATCGGCAAATCCATCTGTACAATTTATTGAATTGCAAACTTTTAGTTTTGTTTAATACGTTCCATTTCATCCAAACTCAAATCACGTACGTCGCCATGTTGTTGTTCCAGACAACATATCATGTGATACACGCCGCGTGACGTTTATTAACAAATCGAAATAAGGCAAGCAGTCAACAGTTCGGTTGCGGTCATCAGACTTAAAACTGTAGACCGTCAACAAATATTTTGGTTGAGAAAATAAAACAGTCAAATTGTCTATTTTTATTTTAAATGCAATATTATAAGGTATAACAAGAACAGTACTAATCAGCTACCTAGACGGTCAACTTTTAATGATTTAAACAGTTTTAAGTCGGTTGGTCTTTAGTTGGTGGGTTTTTGTCCTGCGACAGTGAGATCTATCAAATGTCACATTTTATATAACGCAACAGCTGCAAAATACAGAAACATTCCAATATACGTATGCTTAAAATAGCTTATTGCTTTCTGCAGCGTAAAAAAAACAAATGTTCTCCTGATACGTACGACACTCACGCATGTATTGTCAGTCAATAAGTAATAAAACTGATATTTAATATGCTATTTTAATTTGTTCTGTGATACATGAAAACTAAATGTTTTTGTTTTATACCCACCTGTTTCAGTTGCATCATAAAACACCCTGTTCAACAAACTTACCAGTTCTCTGCTGTAAAATCATGAACTAGTGCAGAATTTACAAATACTAACATGAAGTTTTTACCACTTTTTGGGATTTTGAGTCTTGTAAGTGTAGAGAATGCTAAATTACTGAACAATAAGGAATTGTTTTATGAATATAAATTTATGGCTACACGTGAAATGATCAAGGAAAAAGAACGTGTATTTGCGAATAAACTGGAACAGTTAACAGAGGTAAGTATGTATAATAATAATGCAAATTAGTTTTAATAAAGAATAAGCAGGTTTGCAGGTTTGTCTAAGACGGGACTTTTGAGTCCTGTTCGCACTGGAAAAATCTATTTCTATACAAAAAAATGAATACATCAATGCATTGAGTAATTAACAAAGTAGAGTTCAGGGTGATTTAAAGTTAATCTATTTGTACCACCTCAGGTTTATTGGTTTTCGATAATCAAAATTTAGTTAATAATCTGTCATGTAGGAAAATTATAAGTACAATTCAATTGCATCAGTAGTTTATTTTAGGTGGTATATATATATATATATATATCAATAGGTCAGGAATCTAGTCTTTCCTTCTTATCTGCGGCGATCGTTTCCGCCTTCAATTACACGACAGTTCCTATCTCGAAAGTCTTAGATAAATTATTTCTTTATTATGATGTTAAATGTTATTGTTACATTTTAAAAAACAAAACAAAAGTGTTTATTGCTCAAATGTTAGTCGTTGTGTAAATATGCTATATTTAAATAAAAAAGCAGCCAATCAAAGATTGCGATCCCCCGCTACCCCTTTTTGGACCCTCTCCCCTTGTTAAAAAAAGACAAGTGTTTTTTAAAATAAATTTCTTTCTGTTGAAACAATTGTTGTTACTGTAAAACACCAAAAAGATACGGTTGCTAGGTAGAATTTCAAAAAGTACAGGTTTCTGAGAATTTCAGAAATTTACCAAAATTAGAATCAAAGATTATTGCAACCTGACTGCTGAAAATCATCATTTTTACTGAAAGAAATTGAAAAATATATGGTTGCTAGGTAGAATTCCAAAAGATAATGAGTCTTTGAGAGTTTCAGGAAATTTACCAAACTTAGAATCAAAGATTTTTGCAATCTGACTATTGAAAATGATCACTGAAACTGTAAGGCATCAAAAAAGATATGATTGCTAGGTAAAACTCCAAAAAATAATTGGTCTTTGAGAGTTTCAGAAAATTTGCCAAAATTAGAATCAGTTTTTTTGCACTCTGGTTATTGAAAATGATCTTCACTACCATAAGGAATTGAAAAAGAAATGGTTGCTAGGTAGAATTCCAAAAATAGTAGGTTTTTGAGAGTTTCAGGAACTTGACCAAAATTGGAATAAAGTTTTTTGCAATCTGACTATTCAAATTTATCATTGAAACTGTGGGGCTTAAAAAAAGATATGGTTGCTAGGTAAAATTCCAAAAAGTAATTAGTCTTTGAGAGTTTCATGAAATTTTCCAGAATAAGAATCAAAGATTCTTGCAAAGTGACAGTTGAAATTCATCATTATAACTCTAAATAATTGAAAAAGTAATTAGTCTTTGAGAGCTTCAGGAAATTTACCAAAATTAGAATCAAGGATTCTTGCAACCTGACAGTTGAAATTCATCATTATAACTCTAAATAACTGAAAAAGTAATTAGTCTTTGAGAGTTTCAGGAAATTTACCAAAATTAGAATCAAGGATTCTTGCAACCTGACAGTTAAAATTCATCATTATAACTCTAAATAATTGAAAAAGATATGGTTGCTAGGTAAAATTCAAAAAAATAAAAAAATAAAAAAAATAATGGGTCTTTGAGAGTTTCAGGAACTTGACCAAAATTGGAATCAAAGTTTTTTGCAATCTGACCATTGAAAATGATCATTTGAACTGTAAGGCATCAAAAACGATATGGTTGCTAGGTAAAATTCCAAAAAGTTATTGGTCTTTGAGAGTTTCAGGAAATTTACCTAAATTGGAATAATATTTTTGAAATCCTAGTGTTCATACTAGCTAATGACATTAAAAATTTGCTTAATTATAAAACTTCATGTTGGAATTTCAAAAATTATTAGTCTGACATTTTCAGAAAATTTACCAAATTTGGCACTGGGGTCTAAATTCTAAGAGCTTAGAATGGATTCAAAGAGCAATTCAAATAATTCCTCATGAAAATATAAACCACAAAATCAAAATTATACATAGCGTTCCAGTCGTTCTGATGAGTACTGATTGTTTTACATTTTTGGCCCCTTAAGGGCATGCCCCCAGGGGTCATACCAAAAGTCCGCTATCTTCAGTAAATGAGATGCATATAATGGAACTTGCATACAAAGTTTCAGCTTCCAAACATGAATGCTTCAGAAGATTTCGCTTATTACTGGATATCTCGAAATACAATTTCGCTCATTTTTCCGCCCTGAGGGAAAATATCAAAATTCCGAAACCTTCGGCACAGACAACTTTTATAGTAGTACCTATACCCTTATTACAAGGTTTCTGCGATTGAAGGTGTAAGAGGAGTTCCAGCAGAATCGATTTTTTCGTTTTTTGGACCGCTAGAGGCCATACCCTGAGGGGTCATACAAAAATTCCGACACCCTCTGTGAAGTTGCTACATAATATGTGAGTCAATATCCGAGTTTCAACTTTCTAGCCCAAATGGCCCTAGAGATTTCTTCAATTATTGGATATCGCGAAAATTCGTTTTCGTCCATAATCTTCCCCTAGGGCGTTTGACCTAAATTCCGAATCTACAGTGCGCTACTTCTGATCATACTCTAGTATGGTGCCAAGTTTCAAATGTGTATCTCTTATAGTTCCAGAGCTATCGGGGAGCATTACAAACGCACGTACATACGGACGGACTGCATTACATAATCCCCCGCTTTCGCTAAGCGGGGAGATAACTATATAAAGTGTATATAGTCCAGGCTGACAAGTATTGTAAAGAGTGGCTTACTCCTTCAAACAAAGTGTATATTTGGAAAGGTTTGGGCCCAATAAAACTAGTTTAACCCCACCGCAGCTAGGTGGGGTTAGGAAATGAAGTCAGGAAATTTATTAAGCCTTTGTGTGTCTTTTCTTTTCTCTAGTTAGTTTACTTTATGTCTATTGGAGTCTAGGATGATGTTTATTTCGCTGAACTTGATTACTCTTTATTCTGGGGTCGACTCCGACCTGCCGTTGGGTGTGGGGTTTTCTCACCGTTCATTGAAGATCTTATGGTGGCTTTGAGTTGTTATTACTCCCCTTTGGGTCGTTGCCTCTTTGACACATTCCCCGTTTCCTTCTTTTTTCTATTGTTAATCAATATGTAGAGTCTTTGGTTTTTATCCTTTCTGGACTTAAGCAATATCCAAACTTCCACCGTTTAAGCTGACCATATAACCCACAAGGCTGAAACAAGCGATGCTGTCTGCACTTCTTTACAATCAATATTTATAAAAAAATTACTTAATTTTATGTCTTAAGATTTGCATAGAAGGCCGATGTTAAGACTTTTACAAGTCGTTTCCGATGTGGAAGTATGTGTTGTATTCCTATGTGTAGGATGTTGCCATTGTCCTTTGATGGTCCGCTTTAGACCGACGGTTCGGTTCTCACTTACTTTGATAAATTTGAAGAACAGTATCTTTACATTGAACACTTGTTTAATATGACTTATCAATTCTTTCTTCATGAAGAGATTTAACTCATATTCACATATCTCTGGAAGTTTACTTGGCAAAAATTTGTTGGGGAAAAATTCTGTGTACATTCATGATAACTAAAATAAACTGACATCAGAATAGAGTTACAAAGATAAGGGTAAATTTAAACCAGTGATGTAACCAAAAGCTGATCCCCTCAAAAAATTGAATACATTTTCTGTCTTATTGTACCTTATAGATTTATCCAACATTTTTTTAATTAAAGATTGGTTGACGTTTCATCATGTAGAAAGTGACACTTCAATACTTTGTCAACGTCTCGCAATGCTCCTACCGCTTTGCAAAATTTCGAAATCGACTCACTCTGCTCGTTTCAGCGGATAATTTTGCGATCGATTCAGTTGAGGGATGTCTGTCACCGACATTTACATTCATACATTCACATTAAGACCATTGAAGATGACTATAACAAGGTATAAATATATTTGGTATTGTAAAGTTGCCTGAAACCATGTTCGAGACATTATTTTGTGAAATGTAGTTAATCGATACTTATCAGTCCGTAAAGTCATTGTGTGAAATTATCTCCCTAAACGTGCTGATGAGGTGGGCGTCTACTTCATCAGCCATATTTTAGAAACACGTCGTTTGTTGATGGTGCATAGTAACGGTTGGATATTAAACTTGTCGGGTATATAAATAACAAAGGAACGATGCATTTAGAAAAACAAAAACATTTACAAAAATAAAAGTTAACAATATGTCTGCTATTGCACGTTCAATTGTTTATAGTTGATGTCAAATGTCTTCACTGCGAACACACTGAAATTAACATTATCATTAAAATTATTATTAAAAGGCAAAAAAATACCGGGGGCGGATACAATTTCGGTATTGAAAGATAGCCAAATGGTTACTCATGAAGGGACATATGAAATAATTGATTTCAAAGATGTATATTTCCAAGATCCAAAATGAAATCCCGTTACCAAGGTATAAGNGAGGGTGGTATTTTCCATTGTGTTCATTATTTGGCGGTAAATGTTATTTATAAACACTGCCAAGGCACTCACAGGGATCAATATGTACCCCACTATGGTAAAATTATACGGAATAAATGGGAATGTTTCGCGATTTCTGTATCTAAATATTTAGTTGGAACGGTAGTCGAATGTTAACTGTTCCATTTAACACAATAAAACAAACTATAGACAAACAATCAAATTACGATTACCTGAATGGGCCTCTGACTCTTAAGTTGTAATCATGACGTATATTAGGTAAATTCGATTTCATTTCTAAAAATAGAGCCAGTATTGTAGCAGACTGCACGATTTTTGTTTTTATTCTTGGAATTTGCGTGGACGGGCAGAAATGAAATTTTGCACACGTATTGATCAATTATTTATAAATCAGTATGCCAATTTTGGTGAACATTTGGAGATGTTTTTTTGAATCATCCAAATTGATAGACACTTCAGTCCACTTAAACCAGTTTTATTTAAATTCGATTTGATTTCTTTGTAATTTATGCAACCGACTTTATTGAAATTTTAGCGCAATATCAGGTTTGCTTAAATAATATCTTCACTATTGCGTATATAAAAAATTAAAAAAAGTATCAAAATCGAGTCATCGTGTCATCTTTTTTTATTTTAGGAATCAAAGTATGGAAAGAAACTTGCTATCTTTAATTCAGCTACCTGCTATCCTCTAAGCTAAGGTATCGCATATTGGCCATAAAACAGGTTGACCTTTGCCAAAGTTAAGGTATCTTTTCTATTTATCTAACAAACCATTTGATTGGTTAAAACTGGCCGTCTGATACGTTTTTACAGTCAACCAGATTAAATAACTGTCAAAATTTAGTCGCAATTTTCAAAAGCGGATCAGTTGCATTACGTAAAAAAAACAAAATTGCACACAGCATTAATGTTTAACCTATAACTGCGATTTGAAACACACAGAAAGCTATATAATGCGCCACATTTACTAAGGTACATGTACTAAGAAAGCACTGAGGTCATGCGTAGCAATCAGCAAAAATGACGTTGATGACCTTTCTTGAATTTTTTAAGATTTTTTTTTCAGAAAAAAAAAATGATATAAAATTGTTATTTCAGGATGTCATATTAATATGATAGTCAAAATATCCGTTCATAGCTCGCTCAGAATCGGCGGTAAACTGCATTGTTGATCGCCCAAAATATGGTTAATTCCATTACGGGGTCCTAATAAACATTTAGCACATAAAAGGTTACAATGTTTGCTTCAATTATTTCTTAAACAGTATTATTTGAAATATATTTATATGTGTTGTAGGCATGCCATTTTATTTGGTATGATTTTCAATTGTACATTGATGACTTTGAATGAATGGGGACCTTAGTGGCCATGTACTTAGGCAGTAACCTGTAAAATCACTGTAGTCTTAACATTCTGTATTTTAAGTTCGTTCCTCGATTCATAAATCACAAAAAAACGTTTCACTGACACTCAACTTGCAACTCTACGTGTTCAGGTATGTCAGTCGGTGATTTTCTCCTTGTACTCCGGCTTCATCCACCACTAAAACTGACAGCCATAATTCAGCTAAAATGCTGCTGAAAAGGCGTTAAATTCCATACAAACAAACAATAAACGTTGAATGAATGTGTGTGAAATTTCCTGAAGAATGATTGAAGTGATTCATGAAAATTGAGCCACCCTCATTAACAATGACTTTACTTACTTACGTCACTAGGTTTACATTCCATGCAGAGCGCTGTTGATCTGAGTTGGATCACCCCAATAAAACAAGGGATATTTTTACTATTTATTTTCTTTATCAAAGTCAGATTTCAAGAACTGTTCAGTTTTTTGAAATTCGTAAAATTTGATGTTCTTTTATCAGATTTTTTAAACGCTGAAAGTTAACAAAGAGGATAATAAGATTCGATCCAGGGTCGATTCAATTACTAGACTTTTACCTTAACAATGACACCACGAACTCGTTCGAATATATTATGCTAAAATCATAAATAAAGAAACTGCTATATAAGCAGGATTATAAAACATTGAAAAATAATATTGTCCACATAAGGATTCGATCCAAGATCGTTTTTATTTACTAAACTTCAGCCTTAAGTATGACACTACAAAGTCGTTGGAGTTGCCACGACTAGAACATTTTTGTGGAGAGTTACCGTGTAAAAAAATCTTAGCTTTTTTGTTAGCACGGTGGTCAAATGCTTGACAATGACAGTATTGTCTTAGGTTTGGTTATAATTTCTAAATCCTATAAAGGCAAATTGTGGGCTTTCTAGTCTTTCAGGGCATTCTCATCTGTTTTCCTTATCATACAAAGTAAATCTACAGCTTCGTTCTCTCAGAGATTCATCTTCTCTTTATGATCATAATTTACAGTGTAGCTTAAATCCATTAATATTTCATTCTCTTACCCTTTTACAGCCCAAAAATGATGAAAATTAATGTACATTTGAACGTTTGACTACATTTTTACCAGATCTTATATCTAATATCCTCAACACTTTTACACTATATAAAGTCACATTTTTCAAACCTGACAGAGGTGCGTGCCATACAAGACGATTGCCTTATAATAAGTGAAATCTGAAAATATTTTTTGGCTAAAGTGCCATATATCTTTTCATTGACTTTCTATTGAAATGAGTAGATAAGTATTTATTTGATGTATCAAAACGATACTTCACCTTGTTACATTCATGGTCCAACATCTTGAAAACTTAGACATTGGTGTCAAAAATTCCACGTATACTGTATTCGGTTTATCAATATGTCCAGAAAGAAAACAGTCTATGCATTCAATAGCTAGTGTATAATTGAATTATCAACAAAATGTACGAAAAAGTCGAGCTTATCTGTACCTATCAAAGCCGATCAGTGGTTTGTATTTGACAAAAGAAATGGAGTAATCATTAAACGAGACAGGAGAGATATACCTGTTTTTAAAGTTTCAAATTACAAAAAGTTGTTTCTGACTTGAAAATTGTTTTTTAATCATATATTTCATTATAGTATGACAATAATGTAAATATTCGTAGTTTTTGTGTAGTTTGATTTTAAAGTGTGCAGTAAGTGCTTAAATTGCGGTTAAAGTGGTCTATGGTGGGTGCGTATCATTTTGGATGAAAAATGACAAAATTACGAAGTTACTGTTATTTTATTTTCTGCATATGCGCATTTCGACAATTTGTCTCATTAGTGCAGATCAAACCAAAACATTTGGAAATGAATAAACTATACACAAAGGGGATTCCTTCGAAATTTGTATACTGATTTCTTAAGAATTGAATAATATCACGTTTATTTCTGCCCTTCCATGGAAAACAGTCCGAATTCAATGCATTCTGAAAAACCCTTAATGTATTTGAATTTACCTACATAATTACAACTTATAATGAGAGGCAAAATATGTGTTCAGATTATGCTTACATGTATAAAATGGAAGATAAAATACCTGACTACCATGAAAATTACCCAGAAATAGTTCCATTGCTTTCATATGATTTTACCATACTAAGGTACATTGTGATCCATTTGAGTGTCTCGTCAGTGATTTAAAAAATAACACAAGATTACCACATGTCCCCCGCCGCACAAGAAACTTAAAAAACCCATATCAGACTACGAATAAAAAAATTTGGACAGGGGTTCTCCTTGTAATCTAGTTAATACATATTGCTGAAATCGTAAAAAATATGAAGCAGAATGATTTTCCTAAAATTTCAGACTTTTTGTTTGGTTTCCATGTTAACCAAAAGCTTCACTATTCATTACAACGCATCAACGCATGTCAGACCACTATTCCCATCACAAATTTGGGCAGGGGTTCCCCTTATAACTTAAGTAATACATATTGCTGAAATCAAACATTCCAAGTCCCCCT
>MJUU01051814.1:266324-292379 GCA_002080025.1 Modiolus philippinarum | reverse complement strand
CACCCCGCAAGCCGGAGATACTAGGTCCTATTTCTATATCCCGGGGTTCCCTCGGGGTCCTCTGTTAGGAAGACTCATACTCCAAGCTCATAGAATGCTGCGGGCCTATTCATAAGCCGGGACCGCGCACGGCGGGGCATTTTTGAAAATGGATGATGCTTTAGTTCTCATTGACTCTCGTAGCTGACTGATTCGTTAATGGACCTAACAGCTTTAATCCACTCTGAAAGAGAATTCATCTTGTTCAGGTTGAATCCATTTTTGGCATAGTCCTCTACATCATCCATATGGAGTTTAAAATTTTGATGCCAGTAGATGGATCGTGGTTCAAAGATAAAGTGTTTTAAATAGAAATTACCGAAGGTGTTGTATATTTACTTTTTGCATATGGCAATTTCTACAACTATTGTATCTTCAATGCAAATTTAATAAAAAAAAGTTAGAAATCAAGAAATCGAAAGATTATAGGAGCTGATGATTGAAATAAATAATCAGGAGATCTAAAGTGAAAGCCAAAACCAACTAAATACAGAGCTTTTCCAGAAGAAGATATGAAAATCAATCTTAGTTTTAAACAAAATGTCCCGATTAAGCCATTGTAAGCACCCCCCTCAACCCCCAAATATGGTTATCATACCAGCACCAACTAAGTTGATGAATATACAGTCATCATTTTTTTTCAGGACGAAGAAATAGTCAAAAACTATCTACAACATTTAAAACAACTGGAATATGAACGAACGAAAGAAAATTTTCTTCCTGCACAGCCTCCAGAATTAGTTATGGACGACATTAAGTCATCAAATATTTACAGAATTCTCAAGAAATTTCCTAAAGGAGGAACGTTACATGATCACCATGGTGAGTATTTTATTTCTAGAAAAAACTAGGTTGACATGTTAATTTGTGGGTAATAGTTTTTAAACGACTATCAAGATATTGTATTTTGAGTTCCGTCGATATCCATTTCGACAACTTATGTCTCCTTCTTTAGTGCAGATAATATCAAAATATTTGGAAAAGCATATACGCGAACTGAAATAGAATGCAAAAACCTAAAGATTCCAGTAGTAACGTTAGTATCCGATAGAGAGATTGCTTACGTCAAGAAAAGCTTTAGCTGCGGAACCGTAGCTATTATGGTCCTTGTGCTGATTTTTTGATAGTTGCGGACCATAGAGCTACGGATTTTTCCCTATATAAAACTTGCGACTCTTGCGACACGAATTTTGTCGCACATTTCTGGGAGTTATTTGACAACCGGACGCCAAGTACGTGGATCGAAGTGTGTTTATTTCGTTTCCTTCAATATTTTTCTAATACTTACAACATTTAATTATGCAAGGTGAGTCATTATTTTCTATTTATAAAGGAAATTGTCCAAATATAAACGTAATCCCGCCTATTTTAGTGGCCATTTTGAACATTGCAGTCACGCGACATTTCGAGCGGCGGCAATAAAAGTCAGATCATGTCCGGAACGGGTATTTCAAAATTCATTAGGAATATTTCTTAAATGCAGATGAATTAATTATTTGAATTCAAAAAGCTTTGTAAAAGTGAGAAATGTTTCCATTCAAATCGGAGATGGGCAAAATATTTACTTCAGGATATCCTTTCCGGATACGATTTTCATTTAGTTCCGCCTCCCGAAAAGTCTCGTTCCCAGTGAGATTGATGTCAACAAGATGGCCGAAGGCGGTTTGACCCCAACGATGACGTTTGTTTTGATAATGAGCAGGGAATGAATATTTATTGGCTGTCAGACAACTCCAAAAAACGTGCGACAAAATTCGTGTCGCAAAATAGCAAGTTTTATAAAGGGGGAATCCGTAGCCGTAGCTCTATGGTCCGCCAAATCAGAAAAATATAAAAGGGCCTATAGAGCTACGGTTCCGCAGCTATAAAAGCTTAAGATAAAGATTTGAACAAGGCAGATGTTCCTTACATTTTTCTTTAACCAACAAGAGAAATAATTGGTAAACTCCGTATAGAATCGATGGACTGAAACAAAATCTTAACTTGATCCCTGAACATAGACCAAATATACATAGTCAAAAGCAACTACTGTCTTATAATTTTTTTTCTTAAAAATGTCCATAATTCCGACAAAATTACGTGGGTAGGAACCAAACTCGAAGTTCATAGGAAGCTAATAATTGTTAACTTAGTTCTATTTCTGCAACAGTTTTTAGAAGTCCGGAAAACTTCAAATTCGAAGGCAAGTCATTCCATTCTGTAAATAAATAATGAACTGGAACCAAAAAAACTAAAAACAAAAAAAAACAAAAAAAACAAAACAAAAATAAGATAGAAAAAAAAGAAATAAATAAAAATGACTTGGACTGTTACTTAAAGTGGCTGACTCGCATGCCAAATATAAATTAAATAATATCTGCAAAAATTTTAAAAAAATGGATAGACAGACAATTGCCAACCTATAGTCTTTTCAGTAACAGTAATACCGATAGCTGACTTCAAGCTCGAACATTTATCATGTTGGCTTGGAGACCCTTTTTTTAAATGAAAGTCTCAGGCAACAGGGAATAGTAAAAAAAAATGAAAAACATAATTTTAAGGTGAAAACCTCCCATCAAGTATAGTTCATGCTAACAAACACCGGTAATTGTTCTCACAAATTATCACCTGAGGTCCCCGGTAACATAGATTGATTGCTAGCAACTAAGGAAGTTGATATTAATTTAATTCAATCTGCACCAGACCTGGCCTAACAAAATATCAAAGAATTGGATTTAAATGTTTTAATGTTATCAAGAAACAACAATTTTCTATCATTGTGATATGGACGTTTGATTTATCTGAAGAAACAATATACATGTCAAAACGGATGCAAATCTTTTTGAAGATCATAAAAGAATCATTTATTGGCAATTGCCAATCTGTCTGCCCTCATCACAAAAACCAATAACCAAGTTGAACTCGGCCGAAAATGTCTATTGTCATAATCCTGCCCATGTTTCGTTCTTCCGTTAGTCGTGTAGAACAAAGTACAGTTAACTCTCTTCTACTTTCTGGTCATGGAAAAGCTTTAATTTTTTTGTTACTTGTGCATTGCTGAGATTTCTATTAAATAAAACTAATGAGCCGTTATTGGCGTACATGAAAACTTCCAGTGCTATAAATTTTGCGAAAGTTAGCAACAATATTTAGTTTAATGACTTTGTCAAATACTTGATTTTCTGAGGTAAAAGTTGTCGAATTGGTCATCAGTAGAACTCAAATTAACAGTTAAATCGTATATATGTTGTTGTCCGACCCTTTTTTGATTATAAATTGTTATCGAGTTTAAATAACCATTAAAACTGCATTTCCAAAAATTGCCATTTCACCAACTAATGTCTCTTCGGTGCAGATTAGTACATTTTGAAGACCTCATAAGATCCTAAAGAAAACAGAAAAACTGGTGGACCGAACTTTGTGAGATACTTTATAGTTTCATTAAATTTGTCCGACTGTATAATATTTCTCATGAATTTGGTCTGCACGATAAATATTATTTATAGAGCAGAAACATTATGTTTTCCCCTTCGAAGCACATGATTCTACTCATTTTTTTTGGTTGTTTCAAGTTATTTATCAAGCAATACATACTTAAACTGAATAAAAAATGTAGGTCAATTTAATTTTCTGAATATCGGGTTACAGAAGCTGTTTAAATCACTTTTTAGTGTCAATGCCTACTTTTTAAACCCCTTTTGCATTCGAAAAATAGTTGTATTGATACACTGTTTTTTTCAATTCATTTACAGAGGGATCTCTCAGCAAATCCGTTCTTTTGGATCTCATAATTAACTCACCGCTATACGAAAATCTTTATATCAAAAGAGAAGATCCTCTTTGGAGACTGGACTTGTTTACTAAAGCAACTGCAGGCTGGGAGAGAGTAGCGGATAACCAGCCACAGTATTCAAAACCTGAAATATTAAAACATATAACACTCCTCAACGTTTTCAAAAGCCTAAATACGTCTTGCAGAATCATGGACTCGGATCAGATATGGAAAATATTTGGGCCGATGCTTACAATTGCCGGTGACCAATTAACAAATCATATTGATTTGACCGGAAGATACATGGAAGCTAGAATGAAATTTAGCTTGGAACAAAACGTTCAATACATTGAGTCGAGGTCAAGGAGTTATAATAAAATTTATACTCTCGATGATAGTCCTAAATATGAAAAGACAAATGGAAAACGCGTCTTAGATACTGAAAATGGAGAACTAGAATTAAATATTGTTGATAAATCTATTAGAAATTTCAAGCAGGATCACCCAAATTTCATTGGATACAAAAGAATAGCTGAAAGTTATCGAGATATCAGCAAAAAGTTTATTTTGCACGATATGAAAAAAGCCTATTATTTATACAGAAAGTTTCCTGATCTTGTTGTAGCGTTCGATGTTGTAAACGAAGAAGACAACGGGTATTCAAATATATTCTTTTTGGAAAATTTTGTCTCTTTCGCCGCTCAGAAAAAGATGTTACCGTATATGTTTCATGCAGGAGAGCTAATCTGGCCTGGAGATATTATGACATCAAAATTTGATGACGATCTTGTCACCGGTCAGGAAAATATGTTAGACTCTTTAGTTTTAGGAACAAAACGGATTGGCCACGGTATAAGCTTAGCAAAGAGACCATTTTTACTCAAAATCATGAAAGAACGAGATATTCCTGTGGAAATATGCCCTGCTAGCCAAATGATCCTAGGTTACATTAGAGATCACAGGACTCACCCAGCCATAACATATCTCCGATCTGGTGTTCCGGTAGTGCTAGGTGGTGACGCTCCTGGTCTATTAGGATATGAAGAGTTCACGGTGGACTGGTATTACGTTTTTATGGCATGGGGTGTAGATCTCATTGATCTCAAACAGCTTGCTTCTAACTCCCTAAAATACAGTGCAATGTCTGATTCTGAAAAAGAGGTGGCCTTTCAAAAATGGTATGACGCATACTATCATTTTATTCAAGATGCTAAATGGGAGGCATGTAACACACCTACTATTTACAACGCCAACGTACAACCTAAAATTAATGATATCCTGCCACATGGTGGACCTGTCAACGGCGGACATTTTGTTTACGTGTATGGGCGAAATTTTCAGATAGGAATTTGTAAGCATATCATATGTAACTTCGGTTGTAGTTTTGAAAGAGGGCAATATGTCGCTGATCATATTGTGAGATGTAACGCCCCAAAACGGTTCAACTCAAACAGCCCTATCACACTTGATTTTTCAATTTCGTTAGACAATGGCGCATTGTTTATTCCTACTGCCCTAAACTACACATTTGTATATAACTTACCAAAGGGGATAAAATAAATCATTTGTCAGACCAAAATGTAATGAATAAAAAAGGATAAAGTTCAGATGTATGTTGCGAAATGGCCAAACATTATCTTGCATACACAAGATAAACAATTAAAAGGAAAAAAAATACATAATTGATTGATATTTAAAGTAAGTGAGAACCGAACCGTCAGTCTGAAAAGAACAATCCAAGGACAATGGCAACGTCGGAAAAACGAAGAAACGAAGACATAACATGAGCACGGCACATGAAACAAAATGAAGACACGCACATATACAAAAATGAACAACACGGACCCAATAAAAACTTCAGAAATATTTCAACTATATCGTGACGAGAACTGTTGAGTATATTGAACAATCATAATAAATATATAATACAAACATAAAACCATATAGATTTTAAAAGTAAAAGTAATATATATAATATTCAAAACGTTATACATGCAGAGAAATGATGGTTAAACTCTTACAATTTATGATTGATCTATTTAAATCTTACTCAATAAATTGATTGCTTTTTAAAATGGAACGATTTTGTCGCAAGTCGATGTTTTGTCGATGTTTGTAAATATATCTTTAAGACAATTAGCAGTATAAAAATCACGCCTGATGTTGGCAACATCTACTAAGTAACTTAAAACATGTCGAATTGTATAAGGACAATTCGAGGAATAGTTTCATGAATATTTTTGCTCGACAACAATTTTGTTCGTTTTGCCGACATCGTTTATCAACATGTCATTGGAATCCCCATGAGATCAATTTGTGCACCTCTCATTACAGATCATTTTTTTCTGTTACGAAAGGGACTTTAAGGGAAAACTACAAAATAAATGAAACCGAACAAAACACTGATAAAGTTATTTCAATTTTTAAAACAGCAGCAGGTATATCGACGTTATGTTTTACTATAAGATTGGATGTGAGAATACATTAGTGAAAGTCGTCAAGTTATCACATCACAAACTTTTACAACAAGGTTACAGAAATTTTAAAACACATTTTGGAAGTTTAATAGAAGAAATGAAAATCTGATACATGTATATAAATACCGTGTGACTTGCATAAATGCCCATACAAAGAACGAAAATAACATAAATGCCCATACAAAGCGATACATCGCTGGATCTGCCAAATGTTCTACAAAATCTATATCTAAATTGCTAACCTCCATCCTGACAGCTGTTAAAGGGGGCCTTGAAAAATACTGTGATACTTGCTTTTCAAGGAGCGGTGTAAATGACATGTGGATTTTGAAAAACGCCAAAGATCTACTTGACATCTTAAACTCCTAATCGTTATCACACTGTAACAGCATTAAAACTTTCGACTTCTCCACACTCTACACTACTATTCCTCACGAACAAGTAAAATCTCGGCTATTTTTAATTCATAAATGTTTCTCACATAAGAACGGTGAACGAAGATATTGGTACACTGTGAAAAATGACTCTAAATCGAAGAAAAAATATACAGAGGAAGAAGTTATTAAAATGTTAGAGTTTCTGATCGACAACAGAGGTAGACTTCAAACTAAGCTGTAGGACAAATGCGATGACTTCACTTTTCCAATAGTTAACTTCCCTTTTCTTTGTAGCAGTATCCCAACAGCGCCGGCATACTGGGTTTACATCTCCCAGCTGTATGAGCAGGGAGATGTAAATCAAGCTATTCAAGAACCTGTGTTCGATACAGTGATTTCCTTGATAGAGCCCGGATGCTCACAAATAGGCTACCTCAACAAGGGTATGTTACCCAAAACTTGAAGTCATCCCTCCAGAAGTTTTACTGTCGACATCGCCATCTTGTGGACCTCTATGGGATATCTGTTTCCCAGATGACAACAGATCTTTCCCTTTAAAGCTTTATTGTTGTTTCCTCTCACGGATTTGACATGTTTAACATGGCGGGTGTCTTATAAGAAGCAGGAGATGCTTACTCTACTGGTGCACCTGATCTCACCCATAGTTTTTATTGGGTCCATGTTGTTCATCTTTGTGTGTGTGTGTCTTCATTTTTCTTTCCTGTGTCGTACTCATGTTGTGTCTCTGTTTCTTTGTTTTTTCCGATGTTTTCAGTTTCTTGGATTATTCGTTTTGGATTGACGGTTCGGTTCTCACCTACTTTGCAAACAGCTTATTAATAAGGACATTTCTTATCCTCGTCTTGAAGGAGATGTTGTTAGAAATGCCAAAAACTGATAAAAAAAAAATCAGAAAAAGTAGGGCGTAACTTACATTCTTTACATAATAGGGGATATTGATAAAACATTCTGTATGATTCCGTATACTGGCTTTGGAATCCAATGACCTTCAGATTTAACATGTATACCGATCCTCTCACTGATATTGCCGATGTCTACGGAAACACCATAATGATTTTTTACCAACCACTTCGGGAAGTTTTTTTCTTCCGTAGTATGGCAGTGTTTTACCAGACTTGGCTCCTTGAGCTAGCCGGCAATTTAGCGTGGAACACTCCTTGGCACATCCTTTAAATTACGTTTTGTCTTTCTCTTTCGTTTTCAAGATTATGGTCTTGGGTTTTTAGTCATATCGTAACATATTTCAATGAAGAAATTTTTGATAGGTCAGCTGACATAATTATCTAGGAATAGGCTGGGCTTCAAAATAACCTATTACCTCTGAACAGGTCCATTAAATATTTAATATTCCCGTCCTAAATTATAACTTTTAGAAAAAAAGTATTGTAAGAGGAGGGCAGAAACAGCATGCATGAGGTGCTTGGTGTCTGGAACTAGAACTATGCGCACTATATTGCGATATCAGGACAAATACAGTTAGTCGATCAAAAACATATATACGAGAAGAAAGAAACTAAGGTGGATGGAAAACTAGGGAAATGTGTTCTCATTGTCTCTCAAATAAGGGAAGAAACGGATAAAACCAGTTACTAAACTCCAAGGAGTCTGTTCTTGTACCTTAAAATATAGACGCGTTACTGAATGGAACGGTTCACAACAGTATTTCTACAATGGTTCGAGGCCAAGTTGTACGCATTATGACCTGACTAACCGGCAAAGACAAGGTATGTTCCTTTCCAAAAGCCAACATACTCCGTAGACATAGTCCTTAAAACAAATTTAAGTGTCTGGCTTTCGACCTTTTAAATGTAACTGAATGGCAAAGAACAAATAAAATATTGGAAGACCTATAAAGAAATAATTTTGTTATGTTTCTAGATGCGGATAAGTATATTTATAAAGTTATTGATACAAGATGATTTTCCTCAGCAAATGATGCCAAAAATGATACCTTTCTTTACATGTGTACAACTCTAAGTTTGAGATAAGTAACTGAATTTTTGTGCAGGCAAATGTGCCATTAAGGTATCTATGGATGTATTTTAGGATGGTTCCATTGTTGATTTACAGGTAACAAAGGTGAAAATTGCGGATTACAATACAAAACCCATAAAAACTGGGACATAACCTATATTCTTTACATAATATGAGATATTGACAGGATATTCTTCATGATTTCGTTAAAATGGCTATGGTTTAAAATTACCTGAAAATTTTACAGGTATACTGGTTCGCTACTGATACTGCCGATGTCTACTGAAATCCATAATGATTGTTTACCAAACCATTCGGGAAGTTTTGAAATTGATTTTTCTTCCAAAGTGCGACAGAGTTTTACCAGGAGACACAACTCCGAGAGCTAGCCGGCAGTTTAGCGGCGAGCACTCCTTGACCCATCTTTCTAAATTGCGTTTAGTCTTATTCTTTGCACCTCAATGGTCTGGGAGTAAGTAGTCTACCTGTATTGGGTTTTATTTGTATGTTTATTATACTATAGGGAAACGCGATAGAGAAAAGAGGAGGTTTGGGTACCCATAAACCGGTTTTACCCTACTGCTAGTTCTTGCTAGTGCCGGTCCAAGTCCGGCTATCCCGAGTTCCTATCGTTGTCTACATTTGTCTTTTGTTGTTTTTCTTGTACAGTTCCCTTGTAGATTGTTGCACGTAAATTCCGGCCATTGTAAGTGTTTACTGTTATCTTTTATATATTAATACTACTGTGTACAGTTATGTTTTTTAAGTAAACATTAATACAAATGTAGATAAAAAAAACAAAACAAAACAAACAAACAAAAACAGCCAAAAACACCCCCCCCCCCCAACCAAAAAAAAAGAAAAAAAATAAATAAAAAATAAAAAAAAACAGAAAAAATAATATCAAAATACAATAAATTCAAACTTATACTCAAAAGCCTTCAAAATATGCCTACAGTTAAAAAAAAGTGACAAGTAGCTCTACACCCCATCAAGAATGGTTTGATCAAAATTATTGCAGTTGGAGTTAACACATGTGTTATGGTCTCATGTTCATTTACTCCATATCATTTCGTAAAATATTTCATGTGGGAAAATAGTTCATCACTAGACCAAATAATATTAAGGTATGAAAATCATTTATTCCTTTCGGCTCGATGTACATCAACTAATTCAGTTTTCACTTCGTAAGAAACGATTGAAAGTGTTTCTTCCTGAAGCCAACTCCCTTGTCTCTAAATATTGTAAACCTTGCATACACACCAAAGTTAAGCTTTTACAGCTTCACGAATATACTTCGAGTTACACAAAATGAACACTTTAACATCGACATTTGGTATGTTCAAGTGCTCATCAATGAAACTGAAGGTTTTTGCACAAGATAATTTCATTTCCAAAATTTATACCCGTAAAGAACTTGATGACCTTAAAAGGATTTGGTAACCTGTAGGTTACACTAAAAAAGAAGAATACCACTACTGCTGCTGATAAAAGCAAAAAATGGAAACTTGTAAACAATGAAAGGATATGGAGTAAATGCACATGAGACAAAGTCTCTACAAATACATGGTAGAACCATGCAAAGCAACAACACGTTTATTGTTTTTCTTTATCTTGAAGTCACCATGTATCCATTAATAAGGTTTGTAAGATCATGTCTGGAACAAGGTCATTTTTGTCCCGTTTCCTCCAACATTATTACTGATTGCAATGAACACAAAAATGCTACTACGCTGTAAGGGTTAGGTTAAGCCAAATTCACTCAAATTATCTCTTAATAGAAAGAATTGAAACAACCTTTATTTCTGTATTTTCGAATATTCCATTCAGCACCATTGTTTATATATGAATGCTCTTTACATGATGAGATCAGGAAGTCTAAGAGTATACATAACATTTCTTGAACTTGTAAGTGCTTCATATTTATCAATCATAATGCCAGTTGAAAGCAAGCACCATATGACTTGATTACAGAATAGCCCTAGTGAAGTTTGATTTTAAGTTGTGAGCATTGTGAATATAAAATATAAGAACATAAAGTTGACAATTAATCATGCCGACTTGTAAGTAAATACATAAAATAAAAATCTACTTCCTAGTTATAAAGTTCATGAAAAACTCAGATAGGAAAACTTCACCGTTAGTTTACAAAACTTAATAAAAAAAGAAACAAACAATGATCGTTGACAATTCTGCAAGATTGTTAATTGGAATGGAAATGGAAATATCCGTGGCATCTCGATTAATCATTGCATAACTTATGCATCAATGGCAATCAAATGAATTCACAAATTTCAGGATTTTAAGGATCATGAAAGTCTTCAGGAATCCAATGGATTCAGTATCAAGCAATTTAATGTCATGTTCGAGTTTGCCAGACAGTATTTTATTCTTTAAAAGATGTTACGATTTGAATGTAATGTTTCACTCAAAGGTTACAAAATTGATTGATTGATTGATAGAAAATTGTTTAACGTCTACTCAGCAATATTTCAGCTATATCAAGACGAGAACAAGTTTGTTAATAAATAATCACTTTTGAGTACGGAAAGGGTCATGGGACGGGAAATTCTAACTGCCACACGAAAAGTAGAGTGAAGTCAAAAAGGGCGGAGAATTTAGCCTTGTAGCCGATCACCTACGGACCACTCAAAAAAGCTTGTTTCAAGGGTTCTTTAACGTGCAGGAAGCGTGGCATTTCTTCCAACACGTGGACCTGAGTTTACATCCAATCCGAAAGATGAGTTGTGTATTTATTAATCCCGCACAACCACGGAATGGGTCCTATTTCTATATCCCGGGACCCTCGGGGTCAGCCCCCGTTTAGGAGGGGTCACACCCAGCAAGCCGGAGATACTAGGTCCTATTTCTATATCCCGGGGTTCCCTCGGGGTCCTCTGTTAGGAAGACTCATACTCCAAGCTCAGAGGATGCTGCGGGCATATTCATAAGCCGGGCCCGCGCACGGCGGGGTTACAAAATTGAAATAAAATGATGTTTCTGTTATTTGGCTTTGAAAACCAGTATTTTATCGGTGTTTTCCTGCAAACTATACAAACAAAATATAAGGAACGCTTGACACATGCTAATTGTGTATACCCTTCAAATGAACAACTGGAAGAAACATTTTTCTTAGTGTTAAAATTGTCAACGATAAACTTAAGACAATTTGATGCCGAATAACAAAACTCTATTGTGACCAATGATTAAGAGAGATATTAACGTACTTAACGAAATAAATGTAATTCACAGGAAAAAGGAGATATCTTATGGCAAAGTGAATAAAACATACAATTCGATATTTGTCATTTTTTTGACGTCACGCAACGACGTAAAGACCGATAAAAGGTTCTAGCAAGTGGATTCTGCATCCGACTCGTGTTTCATATGTGCAATTGAAATATGCCGTTTTAGTATCGGTCTACCTTTGGAAAACTTGACGAAAACGTGCTGCAATTGTAAAACAACTGACAATGTATTCTAGCTTGCTGTTTGTTCGGTCTGGATGGTAACATATGTTTAAAAGATATTTATGGATCGGAATGTGCACAAAGGTTGAATACAAAATAGATCAATCATAATGCTAGATGAATATTAAAAAAAGAATAAATGAGTGAGTGAACAGTGAATTTACTGTCCTAAATCGCCTAAAAAAATCTGTAAACACCATAGATTTTGCTGCTCAAGCTCGCAGACCGAATGCAACAGCAAGAGTTTTTTTAGTGCTCACTGGAATGTAAGGTATCATGTATTTGCTATATCCTAATATGATAGCATAAAAGTCTATATATTCCTTAAATCTCGAATTTCAAATGAAAATGCAATCAATTTTAATTACAATTCTATTGGTACAGATATATGTAGTAGTAGCGGAGATTTCCATGTATATACTCTAGCGCTTTAGGGTATGTAATACAACCATTGCCAATTTTCCAAGACATTTTTCAGTGTCGAGAAAAGATAAAATAGCCACTTAGTGGACAAGAATCATCGATAAGAACATTCTTACCAGACAATGACAATGTCTCTTCACTGAAAGACCATGTATTTCTTTCGAAATTTGTATGTCACTTGATTTTCTCGATTTTTATCCATTATTTTGTAATATATTTCGTCCACCAACACGAAATTTTCTTGTCATCAAAGGCTTCAGTAGCGTATTTCAGTTCAGTAAGCAAAATTTCAAAAGACTGTAGATTTCCTTCCTTGTTATCAATAATGTCTCTATGTTATGCTAAGGTAAAAGTCGACGAAAGCCTTTACCCTCCATTTTAAAATGTGAACAACAATATTTTACCCGAATTTTGGTTCCCTTACCAATACTCTCTCCATTTAAAGTATCAATTTTCAGATCGTAAATTTTCTTAATTTCACCTTACTACACCCTTAAGGACTGAATACAGCATTATGCGGGGTATGCTCGATACGAAATGCTAAATCATCCTTTAAATGCGAGGACCAACAGATGTTTTACACTTATAGTATTATGGGAAAAATGATTGATTGGCAGAGTTTACGTAAATGTGGATAATACAGGATTTCATGGCGACTTCAAGATGGAGAACAACAATAAAAGTGTTGTTCCATTTTTTGTTTTACCGTGTACTTGTAGAGACTTTGTCTCATGTTCATATACTTCATATCCCTTCATTACTTATATAATAATAAAAACAAGTTCATCAATCTTGTGTCGTTCGTTCTTATTCATTCTTTTTGGTCTAGTCCAGATGACTTATATCTGAATTTACGTGTTTCAAGATTTTTATTTACAATTTCCCGGTTTTCTCGCTTATTGCTTCAGCATTCGTTACCAGATGTATTAAACAAAATCTTATGTTAAAAAAGGAAATAAGAGTGGATGGAACAATAGTGGTAAAAAGGGGGAAATGGGTAGGGGCATAAAACGTGGCGTGTCTCTACAGTTTGTTTACAATGGTTCACAGCTAGTTCCGTATATGTCCCGACTGTCACACATAGAAAAGGTATTCCTCTAACTACAACCAGGGAACGTTCTGTCCAAGGAGCCCCTTGAACCAGTCCAGGCCCGGGCAATAGAAAACATTTATAAGGAAGAAAACTGAAAATTCACATTCTTCAAATTCCACACTTTTGTTCGGCTCTATATTATTTGTTCTCAAATACCTCATTTAATGGTTTGATTTCTCATCTCTATAATGCTTGAGTTCATCTGCAATGACAGTACATAGGTTGTCGAAATGGCTAGATTCCAATAATACTATTTTACAAAAGGATACGGAGCAAATGAAAATGAGACCATAACACATATGTTAACTCCAACTGCAATAATATTAATGATCTGTATGGCCATTTCGGAAATTTATTCCTCATCAGCAGCACTAGAACCCAAACAAAGGAAACTAGTATGTCAGTGTTTCATACTAAAATTTATTCTATAAGTGACTGTATACTTTTAATGAAAGGATGTGAAAAATTTTGTAGTAATTGTGGATTAAGATAAAATTACATAATACAATGGAGAATTCACATCTTTATGGCTCACTGGTGCAGAAATAAACGTGAATAATTTAAGGCTTAAAAAGAGGTTGGAAAAACTAATGAGGCTCAACGTACACGACGTCATTTACTTCATTCGAATTAGCCCTCTATTTATTGAAGTATGTGTATGTTTGGTAAGTTGGAATGAATCTGTTGCCTCCATTAAATGAAACAGAAATGTCGACTGTGCCTTCTGTTTGATCAGGAACTCTACATTTCATTATATGATCATACACATATTGACCTGGAACATATACACCTCCAATTCGACAAACTATACCGCTGCAAATGCCTTGATTGAAGTTCCTGCCATATACGTAAATGTATTTACCGAAACCACCATATACTGGACCTCCACGAGGCAAAATTGCATTTATCTTTGGAGTTGTGACAGCATTCAGTTTGTTTTGAGAGTCGTAAGCCTCCATTTTCATTTTATCAATGAAAATATACCATGCTTCGGTCCATTGTTGTATGGCATTAATCTTTTCATCTCTCGACATAGCACTATACTGAAGAGAATTTCGAGCAATTATTTTCAAATCGAGGAGATCAAACCCCCAGGCCATGAAAACATAATACCAATCAATGGTGAATTCATTCTGCCCAAAAAGGCCAGGTGCATCACTGGATATTGCAATGGGTATACCATATCGATGGTAAGTAATAGCCGGATGTGTCCGTTGATCGTCAACATATCCAAGAAGGGTATTACTAGCGGGGTTAACTTCTATTGCAATGTTACGCTCTTTAATTAGTTTCATTAGATACGGGCGTTTAATCAAGTTAAGTGCATGGCCAATACGCCTGGACCCTAAGAGTAAAGCATCAAACACGTTATCTGCTGCACTTACAAACTCGTCGTTAAAGTTTGATGTAACAATATCTGCTGGCCATAACGTTTCTCCTGCATGAAAATAATACGGAATAAACTTCCTCTGGCTTATCATGGAAGCAAAGTTCTGTAAGTAATACAACAATGAATGAGAGTTATCTTCTATGCCAAGGGTGTCAAAGCCAATAACTATATTTGGAAATGTCTTGTACAGGAAATAAGCTCTCTTCAAATCTTTTGTTGCGACTTCTTTGTTGAAAACTTTGACACTATGAACTATTCTCTTATACCCTTTGAAGCTTTTGTATGTTTCTGTAAAGTCCCTGACAGTGTCTCCAATAATTTTTAACTCTAATTCGCCATTTTCTGTATCTAGAATTCGTTTTCCATTTGACTTCGCATATTGTGGACTACTATCTAGGGTGTATACTTTATCATAACTCCTAGATCGAGATTCAATGTATATAACATTTTCATCCAGTGCCTCTTGCATCATGGCTTTCATATATAAACTTGTAATATTAATGTGGTTAATTAAACTATCACCGGCAAGTGTTCGTGCCTGTCCGAATATTTTCCATAACTCCTTAGGATCAGTCTGGCGGCATGTTACATTCGAATTTCTTATAATGCCAATATGCGTTATATGCTTTAAGATATTGTCCTTGGAAAATTTTACTTCATTGTCTTTTACTCTTTCCCATCCTTCAGGCGGGTTGATGAAAAAGTCGAAGCGCCAAAAAGGGTCTTCTTCCTTCACATATAAATTTTCATACGCATCAGAGTTCATTACTATATCCAAAAGTGTTGCCTTATTGACCATGTGCTCTGCCAAAAATTCAAATGATAAAAATGTTAGAATCACAGAAAGGGTGACAAAAGAGAAAAAAAGACCTTTTATGTCTACGCCATAAGAACTGTACATACATTGTTACATGTAGGAAACAAAAAATGTTTCTAAACTTTTATTAGTATAAAGAAATAATAAAACATGAAAGATATTCAGTAAATGCAAATTAGTCAGTCTCTACGAATACATGGTAGAAGCATGCAATAGAACAACGCTGCTATTATTGTTCCTTATCTTGAAGACACCTTGAGGTCTTCAACAATGAGCTTTGCTCCTAATTTTATGTTCAAGACGGTCCCTTAAATGTTTCATTGCTTTGTTTCTATTTTTGTAACAAATTTTTAAAATAGATTTGTCCAATAACATAATACCAACGTTTCTGTTAATTTGGATTCTGCACATGCACATTTCGACAACTTATGTCTCTTCAGATAAAATCATAATATTGGAAATCCATATACCGAAATATGTGTAAAGACTGATATAGAACAAATTACCAATAAGATCTAAATAGAAAAGCCAAAAATAGCTAAGGACAGAGCTATGCAAGAAGGAAATACTCCTTTGTTTTGAACAAAATTTTGTTAAATTTAGATATTGCAAATTTCCAAATAAAATCGGTTTTCGGATCAGCACCGAAGTACTGACTACTGGGTTGGTGAATTCAATCGGGGACTAACAGTCCACCAGTAGTGGAATCTGCCCACTGGTAATAAAAAACATAATACCGAAGTTGCAGTAAATTTGGATTAAGAATAATATACTTGATTAGAATTTTAAGTTTATATTTGTATTTTTTCTTTTAATGAACATGAGCTGAATTTTTAAGAGTGCAATTACTTAAGCAACTGTAGAATTAATAGATTGAATCTTTTATAGCACTTTCCTCTGACAGCATTATGACATTTTTAAAACGAGCCTCAAGCGAGTTTCTAGAATTCCAAAATTATATATCAAGACTTTATATCAAACCATATTTTAATATTAGTGGTGAAACATTTTTCTTTTATGACGAAAGAGAAAAAGGCCTTTTAGGTCTACTCCAAATAATTGTACATATATTGTTACATGTGGGAAAAAAAGAGCATTGAAACTACAACAAGACCAATTACATGTCTAGATCGCGTCACCGTCACTCATGCTCAAATGAGGGTTTTTTTTTATTCCAAACTAACACAAAATGCCATGTAAAAGTTTGTAAATTCAAACAAGTATTCATTTACCTTAATACCAAAACATTCTCAAAATGATATAACTAGTTATTATTTCGATACTATTATTAAGTTCAAACCTCATTGTAATAGACAAAAACCAAAACCAAAAAAAAAAACAAAAATAAAACATACAAACAAACAAACAAAAAATCAAATGTACGAAGTTGAACAAAGAATAAGATAAAAAATAGTCCATATCATTTCAGCAAAGGTGAAAACTATATCCGAGTTTTAAATAAACGCATACGTTGTATCTACTTGAAAAAAATATGTCAAAGCAATGCAAAAAATTAAGAACATAGCTACCCATGATCAGCGTGTTCAGAACTGTGCAATATCTCCAGACTGAGTACCATGATGATATAATATGATTAAATAAAGGAACAAGTTCTATGATTGATAAAATTGACTTTTTTTTTAAATCAAAACTGGCCTACAGGGGGTGTTTACAGATCAATGTGTTCAATCAACAGTGCAAACTATCAGAGGTATTCAGTCAAAGATGTGAATGATTCAGATTACACAAACTAGGTACTGTTATGTTAAAATGTGATGAAAAAATGTTCATCAATACACAAATTCGACATTTTGAAAAAGGAGAAGTGCACATCTTCAATGTGTCCAGAACAACTGTGCAAAGTGTACCAAGTATAAGGTGTTAGAGTTTCAGATTTCCCAAATTCAGTACCGTAATATTAAAATTTGATGAAAGTATAACTAAGTTCAACAATAGATACATTCTACATTTTTTATTAAATACTATTCAAAAGTGGTGTTACAAATCTTCAATATGTCCAGAACAACTGCGCAAATTTTCAAAAGCATCAGGTATAAAGTGTAAAATTGTCAGAATACATTAACTCAATACCATAATGTTAAAATTTTTCGATCAAATACTAAGTTCAACAATGGATAAATTCAACATTTGCAATTCAAAACTGCCCAAAAAGGAGATGCACATCTTTGATGTGTCCAGTGTTTCAAAAGCGTCAGGTATAAGGTGTCAGAGCATCAGATTACACAAAAGCAGTACCGTAATATTCAAATCTGTAAAAAAGAAATATGACTAACTTCAACTTTACACAAATTCAACGCTTTTTATTCAAAAATTGTCCAAAGGGGGGGGGGGTATCGTCACCCGTCACCATTGAATGATATGATGTGTCAGTGTCCCAAATGAAAGTGGACATTTTTAGCTAGCTATAGATTCATGTCTTCCCGGATTTGACTACCGATTTTGAGATTTTCCTGGATTGACTCACTCACAGTGTGACGGGTTCTGTTTACAAAGCAGGACATGCTTACACTTCCAGAGCACCTGATGGCACTCTCAGTTTCACTGGAGTTCACACTGTGAGTGCCTTTGATTTGAATGGTGTGATTTCTATTTCTGTGCTTTGTATATGTCTAACGTCATTGTTTTCTGTGTTTTCGTTTTTGCCATGTCTTTGGACTTTGTAAATTCAACTCCTTTGCTCTTAAGGTATTCTACTGCCGTTGTTTCAATGTGTCCAGAACAACTGTGCATAACTTCAAAAATATCGGGTTAAAGGTGTCTGATTTCCGTGAAACAAACATAGTATCCCCAAAGCGTGACAGATGGACGGAGTCGAGCGGCTCCTAGACCTTCGGTCAACGTTAGTGACGCAGGTAAAATAATAATATATGAACTGATATGATTACTACTAATCAGACTCTACAAATACATGGTAAACTTCATTTCTATTGTTGTGCCTTATCTTAAAGTCATGTTGAAGCCTTCATCAATGAGCTTTGCTCATACCTCATTTTATCTTCAAGACGGCCACTACCACCGGTTTGAGCCTGAATTCAGTACTGAATCATCTTTATTCCAAAATTTAGAGGCTGGTGACGAAATGAAGTTTTTTGTCAAATTTCGAAATTCAGGGATAATAATTTACTGTTTTATTCTAATCCCTTTCATGCACTTTTACATTTCGGACATGTTCAAAAATTAGTTTAATTTCAATTTCAGGTACAGTTTTAACTACTACAACTTCCTCTTTGAATTTTTCTTTATATCTTTCCGTCTTGTTTTCTACAAAATGATCACGGATTCTAATTTTACTTTTTTTCTATTTTTGCAATACATTTTTAAAATAGATTCGTCCAATATACATGATTAGAATTTTAAGTGTGAATTTGTAGTATTTCTGTAAATGAACATTAGCTGGAGAGTGCATTTACTTCAGCTGCTGTAGAATTAGTAGTTTGAATCTTTTATAGCACTTTCTTGTGGCAGCATTATGTAGTCATTATTTACTATCATACTCAACTAATTCAATCCTTTACCTTTACATTTAGTTTCACGAGACGTTCGATATTAAATCGTGTATGCAAATTTCGAAATTTTCTGAACGAGCCTCAGGCGAATTTTTAGAATTTGAAAATTTTATAACAACATTTAATAACAAACAGTATGTTAATATTAGTGGTGGTGAAATTATTTTCTTTTATGACTGTAATATAAGAAATATGTTTTTTTAGATTTACTGGTACAATATGTAGTTAATCAGAACACAACTTTCATAATTAGTGTAAATACCTCGCAATGTTGTTAAGATCTGGTCTTTGAAATTAAATTAATTACCGACAAGAAAGTTTTGACAGGCCAATTAAATAAATGGTTTGCTGCATTCAATATTGGTACGATAAAATTTGAATACAAAAAATTACATCAACATTTCGAGACATAGTTAAATAGGCCAATATTTTATAAATTATGTTTTTAGTATATTATCATTGGTGAATAGACCATATCCAGGTTCATGGTCTGCACTCCGTAGTTTTTTACTTTTAGAATGATCCCGGTATGGACATTTACTGGTTCCCCATTCCCAGTTGCACTGAGCACTAAGGAAAGCAGAAATTTTCTTATGTAAATTTATTAAAAACTGAATTATTTCTGAGAAAAGTAAAGTTGTCAACATTTGAAGCATCAGAAACATGGTTGCCCTACGTAAATTGAATGTTTCTGTCAGTGACAGGCAACTGATTTCATGGTTCTTAAGTCAAATTATTGACAGTATAACATATTTTTTTTATATCAGATGAGTTATGAGATACATTGATAAATAAAAAAAAATCACTCAAAGTAATTCATCTTTCTATGTGAATAAAACACAAACTTTGAAGTTCTGGAGATTTTTGTTTGTCCACATCCAAGAGGGATAACTATTACAAAGTGACAAATTAGGGAGTGCAGACCATGAACCTGGATATCATCTATTAAAAGCCGTTCGAGAGGTGACTTACCGTGATGTGAATGAAGAATACCACCCTTTGGTAACATTTTTAAGACCTTGTAGATTTTAGAAGACTTGATGCTGTCCAATGCTCTACTCAAATCTACAGCTGGCAGAAAATTTTCTTTTGTTCTCTCATATTCAAGCCTTTTTAGATGCTGAAGATAATTCTTGACAATGATCTCATCCTACAAAGAAAAAAAAATTATAATATAGAACTGGTACGAAAGAAACAAAAAGCCCTAAATGTAGTCGGCCGTTTCTGCAATTCATTGTTGTGATGTTAAAAGTAAAAGTCAACTTGAACCGAATAATAACAATTAAAATTGTTATTATTTAAATTTAAATTATATCCTTCAAAAAGCCTTTGCCGATTAAAAAAAGTTGCATTAGGTTATAAATCCAGCTTCTCCTGCTTACGGAGTGTATGTTTCACAATTGCTTCGTTACGCGAAAGTCAGCACAAATTATACAGACTTTCTCATCAGACATAGTTATCTCTTTCCGCCTAATTAACCAAGACTAAAAAAATCTGTTTCATGAGATCATTAAACATACCAGTCCGTTGTGGAAAAAATGAAGTTTTGGTCCAAGCTCTGATTCAAGATTCTTTATTAACTTAATACTGGGATGATAATTTTTTTTAATGTCTACGACTTTTCAATAGCATATGCTGTTGAGTTGCTACCGGACACTACTGCAATGGAAAGGTGGTAGGGGATTGCATGCCATAAAACCGGTTAAACCCATCGTTTCTTTTGAAATGCTGGTACCAGTTCAGGACCATTCAGATTGACTATTTTTCGGTGTTTTTCACCTGATCTGTCTTTTTGCCAAGGGACTTCGGCTCTCGATCACTTTGTCCGGTAAATTTGTTATTACGTGTACCCCAATTGTGAAATGTTTAAAACAGACAATAGCTCTAATTTGTTGTGTAATATTCAATATCAAATCACTTTCTCTGTCGAAATTAAGTGGTGATAAAAAAACTTCATGTTAGGAAATTCTGAAAGGTTTATCTTAACTTATGCCATTTACCCATGTTGCTGTCCTGAAAACTATTTGTATAGCCTGTACACAGGTTTCCCATGTGATTGATTTTGTCTGAATGGAAAACAAATAACTTGTCGATAGTGGACATAAGTTGCAGCAGGTAAGCTATTTTCTTGCTTCATTTTTTATCATAGTTGAATATACTTTATATAAATGACTAAGTTGAAGCATATGTTGCAAGTAAAATCACTGTAATATGCTGGTTGCTTAATGTAGAACAATGACTTCTCGCAGAAATTACTTAGATTACACCAAAGTTGTGGATATTAACTGAATTGCGATCTCGGCATTATTAAAACAGGGTATATTGCGTTTCTTAAGACGAAAGTAATCTAGAGTTCTCTTTGTTTGTGTAAAACAATTCTTTAATGAAAAAAATATTTTAACCAAATACCACTTATAATGCCTTGAGGTTTAGAAATCTGGCCTAGATTTTTCAATCTACAAACCCTCAAAACAAATTTTATCAGAGAAAACTACGGAAAATTGCCACTGGACATTATCATCTACTGCTTTGTACGAACAAGCATGGCGATAAACGCCTTCTCTACACATTCAAACTCTCTTGAAACATAGAAAGGTTGCATCTCATATATCCTGTCCACTATTTCCGAACATGATGGGGTTCATCAACGTACTTCTACAGCAATGGTTCCACAAAATGCTTCATTGGGGCTTCACGTGGAATTAGAATTGCACTAATGAGTATGCAAGAATGCAAGCTAATACAAAACTGTATGACGAAGTGCTTCTGAACAGTCTTGATATCCAATTGGTTAAAACATTCATTGTGCAAATTAAACTTTTTTGCACTTTCAATTACCAGTTTCAACTCAGTATCACGCGCGATTTCCACAGGGACGCGCCCGGTAGGTATGTAGACGGATCACTTGTAAACTGATCAAGACAAAGAGTTCTTGTAAAACAATTCTAATTGAAAAGGGGACCACAATGTTTGCAGAAATTAGCTGTATTTCATCATAACTGTGTTATATAAGAACTCTGGATGATCGTTCGTGACTTGCTTTTATTCAAAATTTCGGCAAGTGTTTGCTTACACTATTTTCATAAAATCATCCAAAATGCCTTTCGCAGATCCTTGATATGTTCCAGGATTTTGTGTTCATAGCTAAATACGCGTTTTACCAGGTAATAAGAAAAACCTTGGCTTATACTGTGGAACTACTTTTATTCGTCGACATCAATTTTCGTGGTTTTGATAAATTTCACCATTTCGTGGGCACTTAACTTTTGCGGTCTAATATTTAATGCATTAAACTCCGTGCAAAAAAGACATTTCGTGGGAAACTTAATTTCCTGGGTTTATCGAACCACAAAATCCACGAAAATTGGCATCCCACGAACAATAGTACTTTCACAGTAGTAGAATCAGAGTGTCTGGGTCCATTTTGAATTTCAGTGGCAATGCTTCCGTCTCGGTGTAGCCCCACACGGTCTGTATGGTTTCTGTTGCGTTGAGGTCTAGAATGGAAAGTTGGTCGATAATGTTCGAGTCGCTGAATAACTGTTTGATTTTGTTGATCCGTGCATTTAAGAATGGTTCTTTATCTTTTGTTTCGTAATCAGAATTTCCTTGTTGGTCAATGCTGGTATCTTTTTGTGTTGTTGCTTCTTTCGTGACCATGGCTCTGGTTGAGTTTTATCATCTCTAGTAGTTTTGCAGTCTTCTCTACGCTGGAATTGAGTTTGCCAACTGAAGGTAGATATCTTTTTTTTTCTAGAAAACTAACGGAAGGCTAATGCCATGTTGTAACGTATCGTATCTGCTTGTTTGTTTGTTTCATGCTCTTTAACCAGTCCATGGCCACCTTGATAAGTGTTGATCTCTGACGATTCCAGGGATACGATGAGTGACTAGTATCTGTGTTCAACGAATGTAAAAAACAAATTAAGCTTGGGCATTTCATTAGTGAATTGTCATGTGAACTTAATCCGATAATTACGTTACTTGCAATCAATGTTGTTAAATAATTACCTTTGATACCACTCTGAAGAAGTAATGCATAATATTTGTTTACTTCTCTAATGATAAACATGTCACCGTGTCAGAGAGGTAAAAATGTAGGACTGCTCAATTGGGACAAGAAGATTGATAAGCGGTCAAAATATACCATTGGTATCTTCACCGTACTTCACATACTGGAGAACCAAACTTCCGAACGGACACTTATCGCATTGAAAGATTCCTACCGTCTCAAAGAATAGTGGGGAACACAGGACAAAATGATCTCGCCTCAATCGCTTATAGCAACGACCGAAAAGAACGGAAGACATCGAAAAATAACGAGGAGAGAACCTTTCTTTAGTGAATGAAAAAACAGTTGGAGAAAAGAAAATGCAGCTCCCGATGCACAGCAAACTGTCTGTGGAAGATGAGATCTTTGATAGAAAAACTCTGACATCGGGACAGAAGATGACCTCCCTTCAGAATCGGTAGAAAATGAAGATGTTAGAGAAACTCCGGTGGCACCAAATTTAGCCTTCTATACGATACTTTTCCTCTCCTTATATAGAAGGGGTCTTTATACTGCATGGCAAGGTTCTATTTTGTCGACAAAAATGGTCGCCTAGGCGACCAAAAATTCTGATTGGCGACTAAAAATAAAGAACTAGTCGCCAATTGGAGACCATTTCCTTATACTAGCGATAAAAAAAAATCGGGTTCGGTATTGATTTATACTATTAAATATTCTTTCGGCGTTTTGTCGAAGGAAAAAAGATTTAAAGCATCTTTATTCAACAACCTTCTCAAAATCAACTACAGGATCAGTACCAGATTGATCATAATTATTCAATCCTTACTTAAGCAATGAAGGGATATGTAGTAAATGCAAATGAGACAAAGTCTCTACAAATACATGGCAAAACAACAATGTAACAACGCTTTTATTTTTGTTCGTCATCTTGAAGTCACCATGATGCCTTCAACAATGAGTTTTGCTCCATTAATTGTTCATGGACTTATTCGTGGCTATCATTATACCTGTTTGTGAGTGACTGTTGATATATCGTGCTGACTGCACAGAGGATATCAATTTAAAATGTCTTAAGATGATTTAAATCACCTTGCCTGGCACCTCAATTGGTTTTCAGGGGCTAAGGCTATAGAGCTGCCATGTACGTCCCCATGTAGTGGATAGCGGAATGCCCGGTCTATGTGGGTTAGTCGGGGCTTTATACGGAAAGCCTGACCGCGAACTATTGTAGCAAAACTGTGTTGAGAAACGTCACTCCCCAAGCAGTATTAAGAAACCCTCTGTAATTTTCATAGGTGGTCAGACTTGCTGAGAGTAGTTTCTAAGGCAAAATTTCCTGCTCCTACCCATTTTGTCTCTTTTCCCGTGGTAATGAAAGCTCGTTGTTCATTCCACCTTCTTTACAAAACATCCAGTTATTCTTCAGGTCGTTCAGTTCTAAAAGTCACTTGTTGGTACAGGCAAAGAAGTCATTTATACTTGGATCCCTAGTCATGTAGGGATCTATGAATTGATTGATTGATTGAATATTGTTTAACGTCTACAATATTTCAGCTATATCAAGACAAGAACAAGTATGTTAATAAACAATCACTTTGGGGGTATGGAAAGGGTCAGGGGACGGTAAATTCTGCCTGCCACTGGAAAAGTAGGGTGAAATCGAAAGGGGCGGGGAATTTAGCCTTGTAGCCGATCACCTACGGACCACTCAAGAGCTTGCTACAAGGGTTCTTTTACGTGCAGCAAGCATGGCATTTCTTCCAACACGTGGACCTGAGTTTACATCCCATCCGAAAGATGGGTTGTGTATTTATTAATCCCGCACAACCACGGAATGGGTCCTATTTCTATATACCGGGGTTCCCTCGGGGTAAGCCCCGTTTATGAGGGGTCATACACCGCAAGCCGGAGATACTAGGTCCTATTTCTATATCCCAGGGTTCCCTCGGGGTCCTCTGTTAGGAAGACTCAAACTCCAAGCTCAGAGGATGCTGTGGGCCTATTCATAAGCCGGAACCGCGCACGGCGGGGGATCTATGGAAACACAGTTGTTGGCCAGGAGGCAAAGCATGTATTAGATGATGAGGTGGCGGATTGTCCAGTGTCTTACACTGACATGATGCCTCTAATAAGTAAATGCATCCAATAGATATGGCAAGTCAGATGGGACTTGCAAATAAATAATAAATTGCACGAAATACAATCAGAAGTTGGTAAAGTCGTTAGTTCCTCTGGTAAAAATCGGAAGGAGCAAGTTGTTTTGACAAGGTGTCGAACAGGGTAACAAGAGCAACTCATGGTTACATTCTAAATGGTGAAGACCGACCTGAGTGTATTCCGTGTTTACACAATACAACATATTTTACTTGACTGTGTCGATGTTGCCGACATACGTCGCACATTTTATACAGCTGATTCTCTTAAAGATTTATTTACAAACGTCGCTGGCGACAAAATTATTGAATTTTTAAAAGCTGTCAATTTCTATAGTAAAATATAAGTATATTATCCAATTTTTGAATTTCATCAAATTTGATATATTTATCTTAAATTATCTATAAGATGACTTTTATTTTTTAGAAATCCCTTTTTATCTGTACATAGCAAGATGTTTTAATGACTGTTTTATCTTGTATATTTATTACTAATATCAACAGTTAACACCATTATATAGCTGAAATATT
>MJUU01051814.1:228555-265879 GCA_002080025.1 Modiolus philippinarum | reverse complement strand
TAGTCGGGGCTTTATACGGAAAGCCTGACCGCGAACTATTGTAGCAAAACTGTGTTGAGAAACGCCACTCCCCAAGCAGTATTAAGAAACCCTTTGTAATTTTCATAGGTGGTCAGACTTGCTGAGAGTAGTTTCGAAGGCAAAATTTCCTGCTCCTACCCATTTTGTCTCTTTTCGATTGGTAATGAAAGCTCGTTGTCCATTCCACCTTCAATTCATTTCTTCTTTACAAAACACCCAGTTATTCTTAAGGTCGTTGAGTTCTAAAAGTCACTTGTTGGCACAGGCAAAGAAGTCATTTATACTTGGATCCCTAGTCATGTAGGGATCTACGGATTGATTGATTGAGTGAATATTGTTTAACGTCTACAATATTTCAGCTATATCAAGACGAGAACAAGTCTGTTAATAAACAATCACTTTGGGGGGTATGGAAAGGGTCAGGGGACGGGAAATTCTGACTGCCACTGGAAAAGTAGGGTGAAATCGAAAGGGGCGGGGAATTTAGCCTTGTAGCCGATCACCTACGGACCACTCAAGAGCTTGCTACAAGGGTTTTTTAACGTGCAGGAAGCGTGGCATTTCTTCCAACACGTGGACCTGAGTTTACATCCCATCCGAAAGATGGGTTGTGTATTTATTAATTCCGCACAACCACGGAATGGGTCCTATTTCTATATCCCGGGGTTCCCTCGGGGTCAGCCCCGTTTAGGAGGGGTCATACCCCGCAAGCCGGAGATACTAGGTCCTATTTCTATATCCCGGGGTTCCCTCGGGGTCCTCTGTTAGGAAGATCATACTCCAAGCTCAGATGATGCTGCGGGCCTATTCATAAGCCGGAACCGCGCACGGCGGAGGATCTATGGAAACACAGTTGTTGGCCAGGAGGCAAAGGATGTATTAGATGATGAGGTGGCGGATTGTTCAGTGCTTTACACTGACATGATGCCTCTAATAAGTAAATGCATCCAATATATGGCAAGACAGATGGGACTTGCAAATAAATAATAAATTGCACGAAATACAATCAGAAGTTGGTAAAGTCGTTAGTTCCTCTGGTAAAAATCGGAAGGAGCAAGTTGTCTTGACATAGGGCTACAAGAACAACTCATGGTTACATTCTAAATGGTGAAGACCGACCTGAGTGTTTTCCGTGCTTACACAATACAACATATTTGACTTGACTGTCGATGTTGCCGACATACGTCGCACATTTTATACAGCTGATTCTCTTAAAGATTTATTTACAAACTTCGCTGGCGACAAAATTATTAAATTTTTAAAAGCTGTCAATTTCTATAGTAAAATATAAGTATATTATCCAATTTTTGAATTTCATCAAATTTGATATATTTATCTCAAATTATCTATAAGATGATTTTTATTTTTTAGAAATCCCTTTTTATCTGTACATAGCAAGATGTTTTAAGTGACTTTTTTTATCTTGTATAGTTATTACTAATATCAACAGTTCACACCATTATATAGCTGAAATATTGCCGAGGTTGTCGCTAAGCAACAATCAATCAATCATTTATTTGATTAACTTGTTCTTGTCCTGATATAGCTGAAATATTGTTCACTTGACGTGAAACCCTAATTAGTCAACCCATCAAGCTCAAGAGCAGACTGGGAGTCGTACAGAGGCTTAAATTCCATGTCCCTACCCCTTTCTCCCCTTTTCCAGTGGCAATAAAAAGTCATTGCCCATCTTACATCTTTCGACTTCATTTCCTTATTGAACTTGTATTTAAAAAAAATGATTAACTTTCTTGCCCCTTCCCCTTCTCCCCGTTTTCAGTGGCTACCAAAAATGATTCCCCAGTTGTCAGTGGCAATTTAACTCGAATGAATCAATTTATCAGTTTTGCATCGCAACTTTTGACAGCTTCAGTCCCGAAAAGATCTCGGGTCATCAAAACATTTGCACTGGTGGCCAAAAATTTCAGTTGGCGATCATTTTTTTTAAAAACAATCGCTAACTGGCGACCTTAAATCAAAGTCTACTTTGAAACCTGCATGGAGCGTGGCTTTTCTACACACAGTTTGGCTACTATGGTTTGCGGTCAGGCTTTCAATATTATGACCTGACTATCCCGCTCAGACAGGATATTCCTCTATCCAACAACTGGGGACGCGCCCCGCAGGTCTGTAAAAGCCCCTGAAAACCGATTCAGGTGCTGGACTTATATTTTTGAACATTCGGGAGAAGATGTGTTCTTTTAGTAATCTCCGAGACATTAAAACCGTACAAGCAAGTCAGCAAGGAAACCAACAACGACTTGTACGCTTGTATTTGAAGTAATCATGATCACCGGATGGACATCAGGGACAAGAGAAACTTTAAGGATTCAAGAAAGGATGGAGCATTGTCGACATTTCGATCAAACCGGAGCTAGGGGTCGTCTTGAACTTACTATGATGTATGAGCAAAGCTTATTGTTGAAGGCTCATGATGACTTCAAGATGAAGAACAACAACGGAAGCGTTGTTCCTTTGCATGGCTCTACTATGCATTTGCAGGGATGTCGTCTCGTGTGCATTTAACCAATTACCTTTCATTGTTTATTCTAGAAGACTTCCAGTCTGCTTTCTTCAGAAAAATATAGAAGGGTTCTTTATACTGCGAGAAGCTTTGCGTTTCTCCACACAGTTCGTCTACAATGGTTCGCAGCCAGGCTTTCTTTATAAACACCGTACAACCCCTATCCCCCATCCCCACCTTGGGACGTGCCCAGTTGATGGATTTTAGGTGCCCAAAACAATTCCGTGATAAATCCAAAATAAATGTTTCGGAAAGAAATAGAACCAGAGGCTCCCAGGAGCCTGTATCTCTCACCTGGCTTTCAGTTGCCACATTCAAGGTAACATTGTTATACAGTTGATCTTCAGTTTCTCAAACTTTCATAGCTCAAACACCTCCAATATCTTGAACTGTTTTTAAAGTCTGATCATGTTTTACTATATTTCTTTGCTTGGGCTTTTTTGACAAAAAACGTTGAGGACCACTTTCGACACCAGTTTTGAAGTCGAGATGTCATTTTGTAAATGGCAGTCAACAAACTATTTTCAACATCTGTTTTGAAGTCGCAACATCAATATCTACTTGGAAATCAAATTTCATTGAAATCAGACAATGTTGAATATTCCCGCCTTTTTTGGCAGCAATTTTAAAAATGGCAGTCATCGAACAATTTATAACATCAGTTTTGAAGTTACGACATCAAGACCAATTTGGAAACCAAATGTCATTGAAATCGGACAATTTTGAATTTTCCCGCCTTTTTTGGTGGCCATTTTGGAAATGGGGGTCAACAAACAATTTGCAACACCGGTTTTGAAGTCGCAACATCAATATCTATTTGGAAACCAAATTTCATTGAAAACGGACAATGTTGAATTTTCCTGCCTTTATTGGCGGCCATTTTGAAAATGGTGGTCAACAAACAATTTTCAACACGGGTTTTGAAGTCGCAACATAAATATCTATTTGGAAACCAAATTTCATTGAAATCGGACAATGTTGAATTTTCCCGCCTTTTTTGGCGGCCATTTTGAAAATGGTGGTCAAGGAACAATTTTCAACATCAGTTTTGAAGTCGCCACAGCATGGTAAACATTTCATCCATTTACACTTAACCTTCATCTTCTATAGTTTTGGAAATAAATGATGAAAAATACGAAAATTTAAAAAATTTGATGAAAAAAGGGCAATAACTCCTACAAGGGTTTATGGATTCTTCAAAATTTCAGGGTGGGTAGACCTTGGTATGCTGAACATTTTTGCAATTTACACTTGACCTCTATCTGTTACACTTTTTGAAATAAAAAATAAAAAATGCAAAAATTTTGAAAATTTAACGGAAAAAGGGCCATAACTCCGAGATGGGTTTTCAGATTTTCTTCAAAATTGCACAGTGGGTAGATCTCATCATGCTGATCATTTTTACTCTGTCAGAATTTTGATATCTGTAATGTTTTTTGAGTTATTTGCAAAAAACAGCAATTTACCCCTATGTTCTATTTTTAGTAACAGCGACCATGTTGTTTGGTCTACGGAGATAAAAACCATAAACTTGAAAGTGCATACACTGGTGATGATTCAGGTCAAGTTTGCTTAGCATTGGCCCAGTAGTTTTAGAGGAGAAGATTTTTTAACAAATGTTAACGGACGGACGGACGACGGACGCCGAGTGATGGCAAAAGCTCACATGGCCTTTGGCCAGGTGAGCTAAAAATTTGCACTGTAGTCTTGATTATGTGAGATATCCAAAGCATTATTTAAGATCAAGTTCGCAAAAGAGTTTAATTTAGAAGTCAGCAAACTTTATTGGTAAAGAGCGAGTTAAGCTCAATGGCAAAAAACCTAACACCCTTTTTTTGTTTAGTTTGTATTTTTACCTTGAGCGATAAGCACCCATTTAGCCCGATATAACCGAAAAAACTTTGAAAACATATTTAATAAGTGACATTTGTTGTTTAAGTAAAACGTATGAAAAGAACACTGCAATCATTTCAACAGGGACACACATCATCTTGAAGGACACACAGGGGCGCAAAAAGGGACAGGGACAATGATAGGTTTAATCAATAAGATAGGGGCGCTTCCATTTCCTTTTAGTTGGAAAGTGACTTTGCGAGTTAGTAAGGTCATGATATGGAAAACCTGGCGACGGACTGGTGAAGGTAAATAGCCTGGAGAAACCACACGATTCATGCAGTTTAAGATTTCTCAATTTTGTCTTCGCAAACTTACCGAGGGTTTGTATTGAAGGCAGGATTTCCTGTCCCTTTCATACAACTTTTCTTTTTCTAACAGCAATCAAAATTTTGAATTTATTAATTTGGTAGCTAGGACTCTGTGTACTGGACAAAAAACTCCGACAAATCAATCGATCAATCAATAAAATTGTTTTCATTTCTATAACAGATAATTTGAATTGATAAAATTCAGTAAGAGTTTAACGTATATGCAAATGACCAAATACCGAAGCTGCTGTGAATTTAAATTCTGCATATGCGCATTTCGACAACTTATGTCTCTTCAGTGCAGATAAAATCTAAACGTTTGGAAGACCATAAACTCAAAAATGTTTAATAAAAGAGTTGGAAGAGAAATTTAGCCTTGTTAAGTCTCCTTAGAAAAATAAAGAAGTCTTTATACTGCAGTGAACGTGGCGTTTACCAGTTTATTTGCAATGGCTCGCGGTGACACTTTCCGTATTATGCCCCGACTTCCCTGCATAGAAGTAGTTAATATGGCAAAAATCTGCGTTTTTCAAAAAACACGTATTTTTGCCATATTAACTACTATTGTTAGCACTATAGAACAAACAAACGTGTAAGATTTGTTATTCTAACGGTTGAGACTAACCTAAACTCATGTTTAAGCGTAAACAGTCTAGATTTTACTCTTTTTTTTTCTACGTCGTTTTCGGTTTAAACATCTCATAAGTAAAACAAAAAACTTACAAGTTTTACTCTTTCTCCAACGCTCAATACTCTGTTTTAACCTGTTTAAGGCACGAATTATAAACAAAAAGAAAAAATAGTTCAGAGTGTAATAGGAGTAAAAAGCAAACTAGGACTCGGTGCACAACTAAACAAATACTTCTAGTAATTCCCTGCACACCCACACTCTAGGAGGACGTACGATTCTTTCTTTTACTTTAGTTAAATACTTTTGAGTCCTTTGTATTTCTAGTAAGTCTGCCAGTATCTCTTCGGGCACCCGCTCTCTAACGAATATACCGCTAAGAGGATAATACAAATGTACGATCTTCTCTTCCTCTTGAATATCAAGTATTTTGTAAACTCCGCTTGGCAGCCTCATTGATTTATAAATATTCATCTTTCTTACATTGTGAAAATCATACATTGCAAGTATTTCGTAAGTTTTGTTTTGTTCACTATTCATCTTTTTTTTTACTTATTTTTATTATATAAATCACACTATAAATTTTAGGTTTTACTCACTACAACGGTTGCGACTCCGTTTTAAGCACTCCTACCTAAAACAATATTATGGTTTTTATTTATCTTATAAATAATTAGATTATAAAAATGACAACAATTCCTAGATATTTTTCTGAAAAGTCTGATACAAATAATTTCAAAACTATACAAGGAGTAAAAAATATGCCAAGTGATTTTTTCCGTATGTTGATCGTGGGACCAAGTGGATCTGGAAAAATAAATTTGCTTATGCACGTTTTATTTAAACCCTTATTGTATTACGACAAAATTATTCTTTAAGCAAAGAATTTAATGCAGCATTACCACAAGGAAATAGCGGAAAAACTAGGTGTGTCTCTGGAAGACTTGGTGCAACTATCTAATGATAAAGTTGAAGACATCGACGAACTATCAGATTCTGATGACAAACAAAAAATTGTAATTTTTGACGACTATATTTGTTCACAACAAGATCAATCTTCTATTGTAAAATACTTTATAGGCGGAAGGCACAAGAATATGAGCGTAAATCATTTGAGTCAGTCCTATTTTCGGATACCCAAAGACTGTCGTCTGAATTGTAATTTTTACGTAGTGTATAATTTTCCGAGTAAAAAGGAGAGAGAACTTATATGAACTTCAGGTCTCAAAAAATACGCTTGTTGAAATAACTAAAAATAAATATTCTTTTCTGTATCTTAACTTACCAGACAAGAAAATATTTCATTGTTTTGATCGGGAAATACAAAATACGTTTTCTTAACTTATTAAAATCTATTTTACAAATTACTTTAATGACAAAATACGTTGTCTTAACTTATTAAAATCTATTTTACAAATTACTTTTAATGACAAATACGTTTTCTTAACTTGTTAAAATCTATTTAATCTCCTTTTTGTACCCCTAATAGGTAATCGATACGCCGCAGTGAAATTTCGCAATGCAACAAAATCAATACGATGTCAACCTGTTGCCAAGTTATCAAGTAAATTTCCATTCGGTATGTTATTTCAGGTTTGTCACGATGAACAGCACTTGGTGAGCCATGTTCACACGATTTCGAACAAGCCGAAATTACCAGAGGAAAAAATAATAATGGATAGTTACAATATGAACAGTGATATTATAAATCAGGATATAAAAACAGCAACCGGGAAGAATATTCTAGACTAATCACGCCAAGGAAGGATATGTGCGCAGGTTATTCAGACCATGCTGGACTAAACTTTTCTCGAGTTAACTTGTGGAGGAATTTGTGCGTGTTCTTTCAGGGATTTAATAAAGATTTATTATTTTTCTGCTTTGTCAATTGTTGTACGACAAATTTACCGTATACGACATGCATTTATTAGACATTGTCTATACGTCATGGATTTATGTGGACTGTCTACCATATGATAGACATAGCACATAAACCTCTAACGTCATGGATTTATGTGGACTGTCTTCCATATGATAGACATAGCACATAAACCTCTTACGTCATGGATTTATGTGGACTGTGGTAGACGGCAGCTTTCTATAGGAAAAGATTTATTCTTATCCAAGAAAATTCTTCCCTTGTATTCGTTTTTATTTGCACGTCTCTCAAAATTTGTGAGGTGAAGAATACTAAAATGATCAATACCCTGTTCTTTGGAAGTCCTCTTTAGATGTACCTTCTTCATTCAGAATTCTCTTGTGTTCTTTACTTCTTCACCCTTCAACATCTTCTGAAAGTCTTCTTGTGTTAACTTAGTTTTATTTAGTCCTTTTCCCTTTGTCTTAACACTAATTACATTGTCTGTATCTATCGTTATAGTCATGTATAACTTTGGTGCAATATACACCGCTTTAATTATCTTAGCGTCTTTTTTATAATCATTAGCTAAGTCACCTAAGTTGTTGCCGTTGTAATTATGTATTAGTTTTGATTGTTCAACAGGTACATGAGGACTATCAGTGTCAGTATAATAAAAGTCTAACTCTACTTTATTCTCTGGGTTCAAGACCATCATATGATCATACACGATCTTGTGGCTATAGGCTAAAACAAAAGCACCATAATGTGATGGCTTACTGATCTTGTTAACTGAGTCAATCTCGGATCTTAAGTAACCAGATACGTACGAAGTATCATGAATTAATTCTAAGTCGTTCACTACATATTTACGATGAAACTTCCAGTATTCATTGTTGTCCTCTATAACTTTGGTGTGATTAAATATTGGTCTTTGAATCATCTTACCATATAACCCATTCATCAGTAACTTTGCAAGTGTATACTGGACGCTTCCTTTTTTACTTGTTTTCTTGGTCTGAAAGAATTTCTGTATATAATCATAAAACACCTTACTAGTTTCTTCCCAGTAATATCCCTCAATAATCTCGACTTTATAGCCGTATTTAATCATGAGTTCAATGTCAACTGAAGTATACCAACCCTCTGAGTCTTGTAGATCCCATTTAGTTGCTCCTTTTTCATCCTTTCTTACTACTACTGGATGAAGAAGTTTCTTATTCGGAACGTATTTAACTTTATACATCCCCATTTTACCCTTCATTTCACCCTTAGTATATTTTCTTTGTCCCACCGGATATTCATGTAACATACTAGTAGGATAAAGAGACACGACGTCTATGTTTAACAAGAAATCAGTTACATCATCATAGTTTATGTTTTCCTTAAACTGTTCAGATACAAACTCAGTCTTGCTCTTATAACATCTTCCACCATAAATACTCTTTCTGATATTTGTTCTACCTCTGTCGAATCGGATAAATCAACCATAACTCCTTTAGGTATATAATCTTTCCAGATATCAAACCCCAGAGAACTAGTCGAAATAAAATTAGTGATGTCTCTGCTGAAATCTTTGTAACACTGGGTGTTTAACTTGTTAAACAATTCTCGTAGACCAAGAACGTCAGACTGAAGATATACGAGACACTCATTTCTCATACTATCAGTCATTTCTTCCCAGCGTTTTGATTGACATTGATCAAATTCTCCTTTTTGTACGTTGCACTCAAAATCAGACAGTGCTTGACTCAAAGAACTACCTATGTGATTTCCTTTTGCTAATCCAATTATGCTTCCGTTATTCATGATAAATTTATCCGGAGCTAATCCTAGTTTATTCATGCTCTTAATCAAGAAGTAGTGATCAAAGTTACTTCCGTTATAAGCGTTGATAATAAGCTCGTTAGATTTGTTGTCGAGTTCATTAGCTTTGCTGATCAAATATCGTACAAAATTATCAACACAATCATCACCAGCATAATAACAGAATCCATCTTTTTCTACGAATCCTAGGATATATGGGGTATGAACCTTATGTCCGTCAACAACTTTTGTGCAAGTCTCTATATCATAATGTATTATGTTGTTATTTAACTCTTTGCTCTTTGTTGTTCTTCGGATCAAATACCTACCTTTTTTCTTTATTACTGCTTGATAATAACCAGACGTGTTATCGTTACACTTATGTTTTTTCTTATATCTAGTACCACAACTAGAACAAAACTGAAGACTTCTTTTCTTCAGTGACAACAAGACTGTAATGACCCTTGGCTAAAACTATGTTGATAAGATGTTCTTTACCATAATGCTGTTTTGTCTCTTCACAGAATAAGCCAACAGGTATCTGATACCTTTTTATTATGTCCCATGCTACCGGGAAAGGTATTGGTGTTTTAGGGGCTAACCCATAACATCTTCGTATCTCATCACAGACAGTGATTGTAGGGTTAAAATTATCTGGTTTAAGTTGTTTTAAACAACGGAAGAAACAGTTGTTATTAGTTGATAACAGACGTTTCTTTTTGACTCCTTCTGCTATCGTCTCTGAATAATTATGGTCCCAGCAACCACCACTGGGTGATTTTGCTACTTTTATTCTAATTCCTATGATTTCATATACGTAATCCACATTCGGATGTAAAGAAAGATCTACGTATTGTTGATAAAGAGCTCTGAAGTCATCAAAGTCCTTTATAAGAAACGAGTTCATACTCTTTGTTGTATTATATTTGTAACTTGGTGTATTACCAGTGTAAACAAATTTAACTGTTACATCAGCACTATCAGTAATCCCGTCTGAAAGAGCATGATCTAGTCTTTCTTTTATTATCTCTGATATTTTTTCTACCTCATCACTAGTTAATTCTTTTTCAGGGTAACTAATAGTATACTTTCTAATTCCTTTCTTTTCTTTGTAATCCATTATGAATGATTTTTATCTGACTTTTTGTTGTTTAAATGGATTATTATTCTGTAACTCTCTTGCGATGAGTCTCAGAGTTAATATGATACCTTTTGGCCGAAATACAAAGGAGTTTGTTACACACATCACAGTAAAATTTGTGTGTAGCATAATATTTCTTTTGATGTTCATTATGGGCTTGTTTTTTTCGACATCTGTCTCATATAGTTTTCTTCTTCCCATTTTTATAGTATGATTTTAATCTGCAATAGGCGATTAATTCTTGCGTTTACTTTACCCTTACCTAACAGTTGACCAATTTTTGATGCGGCACTTTCGTCGGTATACTTTTTTATTTCTTTAATCAATGCACCTGGTTTTGCTGGTTATGTTGGTTTTGTTGGTGTTGCTGGTACATCTGGTTTTGCTGGTACACTTGGTTTTGTTGGTGCTATTTTATCTGCTACATACTCTCCCACCTTTTCACCAAGTTTTTTACTCCCAGTGTCTAATGCTGCGGTGGCAGATTTCTTTATTGTCTCTTTTGCCAGTTGCTTTGCGGCGTTGCTGCCAAAGGCACTAAATATACTGTCGAATAATCCACCACCTATTTGTTCTCTCGTTACCGGGTCAACAAAAACATATATTCCTAACTCCTTACTATATACTTTTCTCATTTTTTTTCTTACCGTTTATATTTCTCTCAGAATAAAAGTAAAACTGGTATCAACACCATTCAGGTCTATATTTCTGCCGTCTGCGTCGGTCACCCAAACACAAATCGAGTCAATCCTTGTCTTATTCACTCTCGAATATCCTATATGATATGGTGTTCTCTCGAACGGGTAACTACGAGTTAGATTTGCAGTACTAAAGACGTAGATTACGTCACCCGACTTACCGTCTACAACGGAACTAGTAATTAAGTCGCAATGAACATAAACACTGTCTATACCGTTAGTGATGTTAGGCAATTTACTACCGTATTCCGTCTCCTTTACTATTTTTTTGTCGAACCCGATTAACTCGGCAAAGTTCCCATCTCTCAAGTCTAGTACCGCACCTCCCTTTAGTGTAATTAACACCTTAAAGCTCGTCAAATCAAAGTCTAGTTTTATTACACTGTCTTCGACTTTGTCGTTTACCGATAGAAATTCCGCTATATATGTCCCCGTAGCTGTAGTTACCATCGGCAAACGACAATTCCTTGAATATTTTCCCAGGGTCAAAGATACTCTTAGAATCAAGACTATACTTTATATTCTTGTTACCATAGAACTCAGAAACATTATACCAACTGTAAGTCATACTATTCATGTGGGACAAACCAAAAACATACTGCTTATTCTTATCTAGTACCAAGGGTTCATCGAACTGGGTCACAAAATCAGAAGGGGTTCCTTTACCTGCATAACTAGAAAGTGTTATCTTTTGTTCCATTTTTTATTACTCGAAATATTTTCTATAAATTCCTTCATGCTGTTCTTCCGTTATATCACCGTGTTCCAGAAGAGTGTCTAGAATAGTCATTCCTTCGTTTACTAGTTGGTCACTGGTATTACCAGACTCGATACCAGCAATCAAAAGCTCTAACCGTTCTACTAGGCTTGTAGCGTCACAGCTGTTACACAAAATATTCTTGTATTTGCCACTTGTCTTTACCAGAGGGTGTGATGAAAGACTAACTAGTTTTCTAAATATCCGCTTTGCAGAATCAGAATACGCTTTTTTGGGATTGTACCTCTTTGTCACTAGGTCGACGAAGTCGTCGTCCACCCTGGTGTTGATTACTTGTCGTCCTTTATTGTCTAGTCCGTACAACCTATTATATTCGAGAAGCTGTTCCAAATCCAGCAGTAGATCAGAAAAGGACCCGGTAGTGTCTATTTTGTACGACCCCTTAGACACTAAACCGCTACCACTTTTTTCCCCTGCAATTTCTGGTAATACTTTCTATTTTTGTCCTGGAGATATATGATATCTTGTGGAAATTCCGCCCCGGATTTCATTGTTCCCAGCTACATATTTATACCCTTTGCCCTACTGATCTTGGCTTCGTCACTCAGGTCAGCGCCTGCGGCGGTGTTTTCTAGTTGTTCCTCGGCGTCATACTTACTGATATTCACACCACCTGGTTCCATTTCGACTATCTGCGGTTCATCCTGTTCCTCCGGTTCCTCCGGTTCCTCTATCGCGAGTGGCACCGCAGTATCCATAATATTAGGCACGGGTACTAGTTGACCAACTGCCGCAGGTGCCTGTACTACCGTAGGCACTACGGGTGTTGTTTTTATTGCTTTCGTTACTGGTTCAAAGAATTCCTCGAGTTTATCCGACTGTACACTTTTTCTTATTCTTTCTTCTTCCTTCTTCATTTTGAAGTCCTGTACCGCTTTCTCTGCTTTTGACTTCTTTTGAGCTAGTTCCTTTAGTTCGTTTAACATTTTTTCTTCCTTTTATAAAAGATAAGTAATAAAAATGGGTATATTTAATGAAATATCTCAGACGGTGTCAGGAGGTCCGGTAGGTTCAACGGAGACTAATTTTGATATAGTGCTAAGTAAGTATGCGAGCTAGACTCAGTTAGATAGATTGAGTAGAGAGTGTTTCCGTAAAGGACAAGATTTGGATATAGGTGGGCACAAAATCATAGGTCTTTCACCCGGTTCCGGCAACGACCACGAAGCAACAATAAAGCAAATAAGCGAAACTTTCTTTCCTGTGGTAGCGCGTAAAGACCTGGACATGAATAAGAGGTATATTAGGGGACTCGAGACCGACTTAGATGACCCAACCTGTGCGGTAAACAAGAAGTCGCTGCAGCAGAAAATAGACACACAGAAACGGAACTTTGCAGCGTGGTTTGCTAGTAAGGCTTTTGTTGCTGCAAGTGAACGAGAACTGAGAAAAGACTTGCGCAGACAGTATCTAAGACCAATTCACCTATCACAACTTGAGAAAAAAATAAGTACTGTTTATACTAAGACTGAGGTATACGCAAAATTTGATGCACTAGATCCTGTTCATACTAAGACTGAGGTAAACGCCAAGCTAGACCCTGTTATACTAAGACTGAGGTAGACGCCAAGCTAGCCGATTATGAGGGTTATACAAAAAATGAAATAGATACTAAAATTCAGGATTACAAGAGAGAATTAAGGAGATTTTTCAATAAAACAGGAGAAAAGAAGTACGAGAAAAAGAAAGCTGCATCATTTCTTGCAAGAGTGAAACCCGGATATTATGGTTTGTCTGAGAACATAAATGTCAAGTGGTTATCGGACGAATCCTATAACAACGGTGATATAGGGGAGGATCTCGACAACTGGAAACTAACCCTAAACCTGACGGACGGCAGTGCCGGTGAAACTCTTTATTTGTTTGGTGCGCATCTAATATTTGAGTCGCCAGAAGAGCCCGTATTTACTAACCAAATTAAGATCATGTTGAAAATAGATCAATTGAGCGCATCAAATGAAATATCTTTCACAAGATTAAGAACAGATAACAAGGACGAGATAAAACTTTTTCATATCGAGAAAATAAGAAATAGAGCTACTTGTTCACTTCTTTTTAACACAGTCTTTCCATCAGTTATGAAATTAAGCGAGAAGAGTAGGATTGCGGTGGTCGAATTACAGAAACCCACTCATTCGTTGTTCCGATTCCTACAGAGTATTGGGAAAGATATTCAATATTCTATCATTGATTACGGTTCTGAACTAGATTTCTCAGAAAAAGGATTTGCCGGTACTATCCAGAGTTATCATACCGGCAAAACTACTGAATACAGAATAATTAGAGAGCGTGATGTTATAGGTCTATATCAAAAAAAAGATAATCGCCAATATCGACATTGAACTAAATGGTAAAGCGTGTTCCATAGAGTGTCATACTTGGAATGATTTTGGAAGTGAAATTCGTGGGTCTGCAACGCCAGGACAATGGAAAAAAGAGTATTCCGTTGATCTTTATAATGGGGCTCAAGAAGTTAAATTGCACCTGGGTTATATTGCTAAATATGTGAAGATTAGTATAAGAGGAGAAATGGGTGATCGGGTAAGAAAATTTAGTCTAACCCCGGAGGAACAATGCCAACATGTATATCTAAGTCCTCCGGTTAACACAACACCATACACTTTTAGTTACTCTCTGGGCGGTCTATTCGGTATGTCTACGTACCCTATTGCTCCTCGTGTACCTCCAATACCGATCGGGCTTCCAGACGACAACTTGACTATTGATAAACCATTTGAAATGAAAGGGAAGATCTTACACTCACCCGGGAATGGGTTTCAGCAGTGGATAAAATTCAAGGATAAGTGTACACCCATATTTACTGTCCGTTTGTGCATCGGGGGTATAAGACAAGATACTACTCCGTACATCTCATGTTACAAAAAAGGGACGACACCAATAACTAGCACCGAAATTCTAGAGACCAGGAAATCCATCGGTGGTTATAATCAATTTGAGATAAAAATGAGTCAGACGTTTGAAAAGAACGACGAAATATATTTTGGAGTTATAGCCCCAACCGGAATCGTTTGGCTAGTTTCTCCAATGACCTCACTAAATGTAATCGAAGTCGAAATTAAGTTTTAGTGTAATTTATATGATAAAAATCAGTTAAAAAAGATGAATAGTGATTTAGTGATATCTTTGGGAGAACTGCCAAGCGGAGTTTTCGATATACTTGATCTTCAAGAGAAAGAGAAGATCGTACATTTGTACGATCCTCTTAGAGGAATAAACTTTAGAGTGCGGGTGCCCGAAAATTTACTGGAAGTACTAAAGACCCGTGAAGTATTAGCTAAAGTATAAGACTATCTCAGAGACTGCAAGTCCGACATCGGAATCCAGGAGTTAAAGTCGTTTGAATACCCTTTCCATTTAACAAATACTCTTCTATTTTTGTGATCCCGTCTGATAATCTTTTCTATTCTGTATGTCTCTTGGTCTGTCTTCTGGAGTTCTTGTTCTTAGAAGCTTCTTTCTATTGGCTGGTTATTCAAGTCCGTGATCTTGTAGTTATTAGTTCTGTGTACTGGATCGTCGAAATAGTAAATACCTCTTCGGTCCAGTTGGGTGTATAACCCTTTTCAAACGTGCCTTTCTTTTTAGATATTCTGACCTTGTCGTCTAGTTTGAATTTTGGTTTACTCTTAGTTTCCTTGGTATCTGAGTAAACAGGGGATTTCCTTGCTTCTACTGGTTTCATTTTGATTGACGAGTGCTTCGTGTTATTGTACTGCTCTACTAATTGTGGAAGTACTGAGATATAATTGTAGGTGTTATTGGTGGAAAAGTAGCGAAACATCTTACCTTTGAGTGTGCGATTGAAGCGCTTTATTACTACAGCCTTTCCCTGATTGAAAGTGTGGTACATTCTTATTTTGTAGTTTTCTAGGAGTTTCTTAAACTTCTGGTTGTAAAACTCTGATCCCTGATCGACCCATAGTATGCTCTCGAATCCGATAGCCACTTCTTTTCCTGTTTTTGATTTTAGTGGAACGCTCAAAGCGTATTTGCTGAATACGTCAATCACATTTAGTAAGTATTTGTACCCCTCGTTATCTCTGAAATAAGCTTGCATGTCTACGTGATCTGCACTCCAGGTGTCATCGACATGTGATACTCTTACTTGTCTGAGAGGAAACTTTCTTTTTGCTTGCTTATGTAGTTCTTCTGCTGGTTTGTCTGTCCACTTTATTTTCTCCTTTTTTTACACCGAGTCCCAGTTTGCTTTTTGCTCCTATTACACCCTGAACTATCTTTTTGTTTACAGCTTCACCGACTGATGATGGTTTTACTTGTTTTAGGTCAGACATCATCTTCTTGTCGCATTTCCGTTTGTCGATCTGCGCATCATAACAAAGATCATGACTCCTACAAACCCTATCTAATTTATTCTTGGTGGGCAAGTCCATTGTGTTGTAAGGCCCACAGTAATTCGTTCCTGGGAGAGTAATTCCGCCCTTCGGCATTACAGGTTTGATGGCCTTGTGTATGTCAAGTTTACCGCCTGCGGTTCCTGCGGATCCTGCGGTTCCGGCGGTGCCACGCACAAACTTGGTTTTCGTGATTTTGCAGCTGGCACACGTGCTGTATTCTATGAACTTATCGTTGGATGATTGTTCGACCCTTGGAGAAAGAGACTCCGTGACTTTTTTCTCTTTTACGCAGTAGCTCATTTTTTGAAGTACTCTTTTAATAGTATTTCATTTTTTATTGTATCCGTCGGACTAAGGTCTTTGTTTATTTTGTCGTAGATGTCTTTCTCTTGTGCTTCTCGTAGAAAGAATAGACAGAAGTAGCCACATAGAACACTTAGTTTGTGTTGGTACTGGATTGTTTTACGTCTGTATTTACCTTTATATAGTCAATAAATTCTTGTGGTGGTGAAAGACCATAACTATCAAAGTAAATATTCCTCTTATTACGAAAGTCCCAACACACCCAATGAGTACCGGCGCCACTTGTAGCGTCCAAATTAAGAATACCACACTCATTCTTGTTTGGTCTTGGTGGTAGATTGTCCCTACTATAAACCCCCCTGAAAGAGGTAATACGTAGTTTATCAACCCAGTCTAAAATATCAAAGTTAGTTAGCGGTTCAAGCGTCTTTTTTTTGCATGACGTAGGGTCTGGGTACGCTGTCTACTAGTAGTCCTCTATCAGATGGGCGTTCGACTTGTAGTCCATTACCCATTAAACCGATTAGTAATGGCACTGCCAAACTGGCTAACATACCAAGAAATCCAACGATTTGTTGTCTTTTTGTGATTCTAAGACCAGTTCCTAATTTCTGTTTGCGTGCTGTCTGTAATTGTTCTTTCTGTGTTTTTGTTAGATGGTCAACGTAGGGTTTTTGTAAGAGGGTGGTGATTTTGTTGTGTGGTACGTCTGCTTTTAAACCGCTACCAAACACCTTTTTCACCCCGGTTTCAGCTAGAGCGGAGGCCGCTCCGATGCCAAGGGCAGGTAATAGTTTGGATGCCACTGTCTTTATGACCGGAAGTGCAAGTTTAGCAAGTGCTCCAAGAAAACCTCCGTTTTGTGATTGATTTGTCATTTGTGTCTTTGAAATTCTTATATGAACCCCAGCACCAGAGGCCTTTGCTTTCTGTATTTTATTTATTTGTGTTTGTGTTAGCGCCATAGGAAAGTCCCCTGTTAATTGGTTGTTTGTTAGTCTTAATGTTAGAGAAGATATGTTTTTGTATGCTTTAGCTAAACTCTTTCTCTGACCTTCGGATAAACCAAGACTATAGTTAACGTATTTACTCATTTTTAATTCCTTAGATAATTACTATATCATTTCCAATTGTGTCCAAAATTATATCTTCTTCGTTCAAGACAAGGGCAAAGATTCGGTAGGCAGCGGCTGGGGGAATGTTCAATCTGTAATGCAGAGTCAGGGATGTGTTTTCCATACTCACCGATTCGTCTGCGTAAGTCAAATCAAAATAGATTAATCCGTATAGAGAGCCAAAGTTGCTAAGGGTAAGCATGTTCCCGGTGTCATAATCGTTGCTTGCATTGGGTTTAAAATTACAGGCATCTCTGAAGATTCTGCTGATTTGAGTCGAGCTATATCCCGTTTCCGGGTAAAAGATACCAGAACCAACTTCTAATCTGGCTGTCAGGAGGGTACAATTTGTATTGGCTGCGTTTACTTTGAAAGTGTCGAGTAACAGAGGATTTTGTAGTTGGTCGTTGTGTTTTCCATTTCTTTGTAAGAATATGATTACATGTTTTGGGTGTTTTATTCCTGTTGTGATTCGATACGACCCTTCAACAGATTGACCCGAGATACTGGTGTGAATGGATTCTCTTAGGTATGTCCACCGCCTCGGTTTCATGTAATTCTGAAGTACGGTCGACAGACCGACAGAATTCAGTTTTAGTCTGGGGATCCAAAGTTCAAAGTGTGTAATTACAACTCTACCGTCATCAGCACCATCGGCCTTGAACAGCAAGTAATTGTCGTTGTTTACTTCTACGGTTATTCCCATCTGTGCTGGGGGTAAAAGATTTTGTTCTAGTGATTGGAAGAATGAAAATCTGTTCAGTGGTATTTCTGCTGTTACCTCCGCAAGTGCATTTGTGAGCGCGGTTCTCGCCTTAAACCCTGAATTGTCATCAGTAGTTGCACAATTATCCGGGTAAATAAAACTGTTTTTGCCTAGACTACTCACATATCCGTCTGAAAGTGTGAGTAGTGATTTGACGTGATTTGCAAGTGATAGGTTGTTGCAGCCGTACACTATTTTTCCATTTTGTCTGACTGTCATTTGACTGAGAAAATTGGTTACATCTGAAATAACAGATACTGTGTCATTATCTGGTGCTGCTCCGTCAGCTAGTTTATCCACTTTGAACTTGATCAAAAAATACCCATTGTACCAGTCATAAAACGAAGCCCTATCATTTATACTAAATTTATAATCCGTTTTGACTTGTGTTTGTCCATTTGGGGGAGTTCTTATGGGAGTGTCTAGTAAAAAGTTACAATACTCATATCGATCACAGAACTGTGTTCCTCTAAACATTTTTATTACTATATTATTATTTTCTTTCTTATATAAAAATATGATAGAGTTTATAAGCAGTGTCTTAAACAATTTAAAGCAGAGTATTGAGCGTTGGAGAATGAGTAAAACTTATAAGTTTTTTGTTTATGAGATGAGATGTTTAAACCGAAAACGACGTAGAAAAAAATGTGAGTAAAATCTAGACTGTTTACGCTTAAACATCTCAACCAATAGAATAACAAATCTTACACGTTTGTTTGTTCTATAGTGCTAACAGTAGTAGTTAATATGGCAAAAATCTGCGTTTTTCAAAAAACACGTTTTTGGAAAAACGCAGATTTTTGCCATATAAACTACTATCGCAGCCAAACTTTTACAACAGAGTTACAGATTTAATAAGTTGTTGAATACTTTTAAGAAGTTTTATTATAGGTTTGAACATTTAATATCTAAATATGGCGTTACTCGCAAACATTTTGTTACTATGGGCATTTCTAATCCTCGTTTTTACGGAAATGCTGTTAAAATGCCAAAAACTGATTAAAGGTCCAGAAAAGCTGGGACGTAACCTACATTCTTTACGTAATAGGGGATATCGACAAGATACTCTGCTTGCATCCGTAAAATTAGCTTTGAGATTTAGTGACCTGAAAATTTTACACACATACTGGCCTCTCACTGATACTGCCGATATCTCCTAAAATATATAATGATTCTTGACCGAACCCTTCGGGAAGTTTTGAGTTTGATTTTTCTACCGTAGTCCGACAGTGTTTTACCAGCAGACTAGGCTCCTTAAGCTAGCCGGCAGTTTAGTGGTGAGCACCTCTTGACCCATCTTTCTAAATTACGTATTGTTATTTTTCTCTCCTTTCAAGATTGTGGTCATGAAGTTAGTAGTCTACCTGTATTGGGTTTTATTCGTATGTTTATTATACTATAGGGACACGGGACAGATAAAGGGGAGGTTTGGGTACCCATTAACCGGTTTAACCCTACCGCCGGATTTTGCTAGTTCCGGTACCAAGTCCGACTGTCCCGATTTCCTATCGTTGTTTATGCTTGTCCTTTGTCGTGTTTGTGTTTTCCTGTGTAGTTCCCTGGCAGATTGTTGCATGTGACTGTAATTTTCAGCTACGTCAGAGATGTTTCCTATTATCCCCTTTGTTACAGATGACTACACTTCATCGCAAATTCTTGAAAAAAAATCGGGTAATATTATTTGAAGAAACGTTTAAACCAAAGGACTTGATTATTTCCAAATATTACATACTTGATGTCGCTAGATCACCTGATCACAGGGTTTATGGGAGCTTGATATCATTTTTCAGGTGTTTTAGGGACCGACCATTTAACCTGAAGGGGGGGTTATGGTTTTTTTTCTGGACAGAAATTTTTTTTCGCACTTCGTGCGAAACAAATTATTTATTTTTTGCACACGTATCAACAAAATATTTTTTTTCAAAATTAACATTATTTTTTTGGGCAGAAAGCCTAATTCAGAAATTTTTTTTCATCATTTTGGCAGCCAAAATATTTTTTTCACATAAAATCAGATCCAAAATATTTAAAAAAAAAAACCCANCCCCCCCCCCCCCCCCCTTCAAGTTAAATGGTCGGTCCCTTAAAACGTTTGGTTGTATTGGTCTGAAAAATCTCTGCATGATTTCGATACGCTCAACTCTATACTAATTCTTCACGTGGTTGCCATTTTAGTAAAGATCTTGGATTTGTTGGATATACTTGATTTCAAGCTGATGATCGGAATGGTGTTTTTCCATAGGGTGTAATTTTAAGCTACGTTCCCACTAAAAGCCATGTTGTTGTAGGATCCAAATACAATTAGGAATCTCAAAAGGGATAGTAATAACTAAATACCGAAGTTACAATTAATTTAGATTCTGCATATGCGCATTTCGACAACTCATGTCTCTTCAGTGCAGATAAAATCTCAAAATTTGGAAAACCATGAACCCAAAGATGTTAAAAAACTGATAGAGAACAAATAACCAATATGATCTAAATGTAAAGCCAAAATTAGATAAGGGCAGAGCTTTGCATGAGGGAGATACTCCTTAGTTTTCAACAAAATTTACAAAATTTAGATATTGCAAGGTTCCAAATAGACTCGGCTTTCGGGTCAGCACCGAAGCACTGGCTACTGGGCTGGTGAATACCCTCGGGGACTAATAGTTCATCAGCAGAGGCATCGACCCAGTGGTAACAAATAACGAAATACCGAAGTAACAGTTAATTTAGATTCTGCATATGCGTATTTCGACAACTTATGTCTCTTCAGTGCAGATAAAATCTCAAAATTTGGAAGACCATTAACCCAAAGATGTTCAAAAACTGATAGAGAACAAATAACCGATATGATCTAAATGTAAAGCCAAAATTCGCTAAGGACAGAGCTTTGCACGAGGGAGATACTCCTTAGTTTTCAACAAAATTTACAAAATTTAGATATTGCAAGGTTCCAAATAGAATCGGCTTTCGGGTCAGCACCGAAGCACTGATTACTGGGCTGGTGAATACCCTCGAGGACTAACAGTCCACCAGCAGAGGCATCGACCTAGTGGTAACAAATAACTAAATACCGAAGTTACAGTTAATTTAGATTCTGCATATGTAAATGGATAATTAAAGAACAGTTGGATAAATTTGTTTCAATGGTTAATGCAGATGATGTATATGTTTTCTTATAGGTTACAGTGTTGAACCATGTTTGGTGGTTGTGGCTTTGTTTTATTGTCCCTTGTCTACGACCTTAATTTATGTAAGAAATTTAAAATCCCTTCACTAAGCAATATTCATTCTTTAAATGAGGCATTTTTAAAATAAATTCATCTAGTACCTTTTTTTCACTCCATATAGTTCCTATTCTTACCAACAGATCAAGGTAAAAACGAGATATAACGAAAATGTGACAATTTGGCACAGACAGACGGACGACGGATGCTAAGTAATTACAATAGCTTACAAAGATGCTGTTAGATGATCTAAATATCCAATAGACGAGGGTCGGGTGAAAGATGCCGAATTAAGTGATTGTATAAGCTCACACTGACCATTAAAGTGAGGTGAGCTTAAACGCTGTCCTGACAAGAAAAGGGTCGGGCCTTCTGATATTTCTTCCACAGGGTCAAATGTTAAGACTAAGTTACACGTTGGCGACCATGTTGTTAATGGATCAACACGAAAGGAGCAAACCTTGGAAATGATATTCCATACATTATTTCGAGTTGATTACAAAAAAGTAAAAGTTGACATACAGACTAGAGACGCAGATTAAGTCATTGCAATAGGTCTTTTTCGAAAACTCATTTGGTCCGCGCTTCGAATTTTGCATTTAAATACAGTCCCAGCAGGCGCGGATGCAGACAATTTGAAAAGGCGGGATTCTAATAAGAAATGCCATGAATTTTCGCCGAGCGGAGCGAGGTGCGAACATTTTTAGGGTATTTTCTTAGTCAAACACCAGGATATTCATTAAGAAATACACGATTGCCCCCCCCCCCCNGTTCCAACCCCCGGAAGCCCCCCCTTTAGATCCGCCAATGTCCAGTTATAAACTCAACACGGCATGTGTTGATCGGTTGATTGTTTTTCTGATGTCGCTTTCGTCCTGAACACAGTTCATAACACTGTTCATATGTAGATTACTAGATCATGGTTTACTGTGAAACTACATAAAATTTATTAGAATTAAGTCTAAACCAACCGTACGAGTGATAACCGGAAGCCAAGAGTGTTTGTACTTCCACTTGATGGGAAAGTTCCAATCCAGGAAAAAATAATAACACTGTATGGAAAGGGCTATAAATAGCGAATGGATGACAGATGCCAAGTGAGTGCACTAACAAGACTGAAAGGATTGACAGACATTCACAAAGATTGAGGAAAGGAGTAAGAGACAAAGGAATAGATAAGAAAGATCACACCCTTTGCAATTTTTTAAGCACAAACAAACAATAAAATCTGTTGTATTCACAATATGAATTCTTCCTTAAATTGACTATTACATGAGGTTTGGTTATTAATAACGATTTAAAGCTTTCAATTATTATTAAAAACTTTTACATTGAAATAATGAAGATTTAGTGTTAAGTTTAATATCGATTCTAAACAAATTAAGCAACAAGATTATGTGCTACATAGGTTGGTGCATGAAGCGAGTAACTTTGAAGAGGACCTCTTACACATATTTTATGTAATTTAAGTGACTTTGCTTGCGGTTTTAGATCTTGGACAAAAGTATGTTCGCACGCTACATTTTCCCTACATATTAAAACAGAACCACATTTCATAAAAAAAATTATTGACTGTGAAATCATTTCTTTTCGATGAAACTTTCACCAGTAAACTCAAAATACAAACTCAAAATACAAAGTAGTTATATTATTCATATAAATATAAATATCTGAATAATGATCAAGAATAGGTAATTTAAAAAAATGAAAAGTAAAATTTTACTTGCAAATATAAAAATGAGTGGGGAGGGGAAGATGGGGTATGGTCCAGGAATCCCGAAGAAATAACTGCCAAATCCCGTTTTCCCAAGAAAATAACATTTTCAATCCCGATTCCCGAAAAATGACAACGCAAATCCCGGTTCCCGTTAAGCGTAAATCCCGAATTCCCGCTGAATAAAATGGTTCATCCCGGCGTCCATAAAAAGGTCCTTCCGCCCCTCAAAAATGGCGACCTTAAATTTCACTTTTTGTATTTAAATCATCAAAAAATGAATGTAAGAAAATTATACATCAATAAACAAATACACTGCATGACATAAAAAAACTATGCACAATACGTGTTTTCATCATCTCCTATGAAACTATCTGGGGAAACTACTAAATCAGATTTCAAACAAACTGCAGGAACGATGTATAAAAGATTGTTCCTATCCAATAAAAAAGGCCACAAGTAGGGAATTTCGTTTTTCATTGGATCATCTGAGAAATTCACATTTTCATCGATCCCCTATAATATCCAACACCAAATTAACATATATTCAAATAAGTATACCTATGTTCGAATAATTGCACCTGTCTTCAAATGAATTAAAGATAGGTTTACATCATGTAATGCAATGTAATGTAAAACCAGGTTTACCCACCATTTCTTTTGAAATGTCAGTTCCAAGTCAGGATAATTGCAGTCGACAATTTTTCCAGTGGTTTTTTTACCTGCTTTGTATTTTTGCCTCTTGGCAATTCTCATCTGCTTTGTGGCTGACAAAACAGACATGTCGTCTATTGCTTTGTTTTACTGTGTATTTGTAGAGACTTTTTCTCCTTTGCATTTACTCCATATCCCTTAATTGAGTTTGTCTCTCCTGCAGTGTAGAGTCCCTAAAAAGATTTCCCGTGCGAGAGATGTACGCTCAATATGCATTCAATTACGGTGTACTTGTGCTTCACAGAATTTCTCATATGGATGCACTATCATATCTTGAAAATTTTATCATTTTATTTTTGAAATATCAAATTGTTATTCTGACCGCCTGTTTATTTTGCTCACATCCCATGATTTCATTAGCAAAATTTTCTTACACTTGACTCGATGAGTGCCTTGTGTTTGTTTAAGTGCTGTGATTGTCTTCTATTAGACTTTTTGTCGGGCAATAGATGACAGCGATTGTAAGAACCCTTTGCCAGTTAATCTTCTGTTTGTTGACAATCCCGCACTCATGGATTATGATAAGCATGGATGTTGCGTTGCTCATCAATTACCAATGAATTCCGCTCAAACCGGAACTAGAGGCCGTCTTTAACTCACTATGAGATATGAGCAAAACGTATTGTTAGAGGCCTCTAGGTTACTCCAATATGAATAGAAATAAATGCGTTCTTTCATATGATATTTCTTTGTTTTACTATGTATTTGTAGAGACTTTGTCTCAATTGCAATTACTCTATATTCCTTCATTGCTTATTTTAGACTGGAGTTTGTCTCTCCTGCAGTGTGGAGTCGCTAAAAAGATTCCCTTTGTGAGAGATGTACGCTCAATATACATTTCAGTTATGGTGTACTTGTGCTTAAGAGAATTTCTCAAATGGATTCACCATCATATCTTAAAAATTTTATCATTTTAGTTTTTGTAATATCAAATTGTTATTCTGACCACCTGTTTATTTTGCTCACAGCTCATGATTTTATGCAAAGTTTTCTTACATTTGACTCGATGAGTGCTTTGTGGTTGTTTAAGTGCTGTGATTGTCCTCTGATAGTCTTTTTGTCGGGCAATGGATGTCAACGATTGAAAGAACACTTTGCTACTTAATTTTCTGTTTGTTGACAACCCCGCATTCATGTATGATGATTAGCATTAATGAACTGCGTTGAGCGAAAGTTTGCAAGGACATCCGCTCAAACCGGTGCTAGGGGTCATACTATGAGGTCTGATCAAAGCTAATTGTTGGAGGCATCATGAAGGACAACAATTTAGCGTTGTTCCGTTGCCTTGTTTTATTATGTATTTGTAGAGACTTTGTCTCATGTGCATTTACTCAATATCCTTTCATTGCTTATTTTAGACTGGCGTTGGTCTCTCCTGCAGTGTGGAATCTGTGAAAAGATTCCCAGTGCGACAGATGTATGCTCTATATACATATATATGTGCTTGAGAGAATTTCTTATATGGATGCACTATCATATCCTTAGATTTTGGTATTTTCATTTTTTGTTATATCAAATTGTTATTCTGACCTCCTGTTTATTGTCCCCACATCTCATTACTTCATTATGCCAAGTTTTCTTAATTTTGACTCTATGAGTGTCCTGTGAGTGTTTAAGTGTTGTGATTGTCTTCTGTTATTATCTCACCTGGATCTGCCAGCGTGAGCTTTTGCCATCTCTTAGCGTCCGTCGTCCGTCCGTCCGTCCGTCGTTCGTCGTCCGTCCGTCCGTCGTTCGTCTTAAACTGATCATTTAAAGATCTTGTCATCTGAAACAACTTGCCCAGTTGGAACCAAATTTGGTAACAATAGTTCTTGGATGGTCCCTTTGAAAAATTGTATCCGACAGGTCCGTACCTCATTCAACTGGCCGCCAGTAGGGAACATAGTTTTAACATTGGACCCCATGGGAAAACACATTCAAAGATCCTCATCTCAGAAACTACCAGTGCAATTATATACAAACTTAGTCACAATCGTTCTTAGATAGCCCCTTCTAAAAAAGTATCCAGCAGGTCCGTACCTTTTCCAAGATAGCCATCAGCGGGGAACATAGTTTTAACATTGGACCCTATGGAAAATGCATTCAAAGATCTTCTTCTCAGAAACAACTCGTCCAATTAGAACCAAACTTAGTCGCAATGGTTCTTAGATGGTCCATTCCAAAAAATATATCCCGCAGATCCGTACCTCATCCAAGATGGATACCACTGGGGTGCATAGTTTTAACATTGGACCCCCATGGAAAAGCCATACAAATATCTATCTCAGAAACTACTTGTCCAGCTAGAACTAAACGTATAGTCACAATAGTCCTTAGATGGTCCCCTACAAAAAAGGTATCCTGCAGATCAGTACCCCATTTAAGATGACCACCAATGGAAACATAGTTTATTGCCTCGCCCGCTACGAAAAGTCGCGAAAGCGAGACTTAGGGATAGTGTTTCCAGCGGCGGCGGCGGCAGTGTCAACAGTTGGAAACTATTGAGAATTAACAAGCTTGTGGTAGTGTTTGATGTGCAGTAGCAGCAGTATGGGTGCAACTCAAACCCCTACCTAGTTTATTGACCCAACCCATGAGTAATGCATGAACGATCAAAACTGTTAGTACAACCTGTACCAGTAGTCCTAGCCGCTTCATATTTGACATGCAGTTGTGTCTTGATGAGTTCATACTGATTTGATGCCCAGATGGTGGCCCTGGTCCCTTAGTCATGCATGAATGATCATGTTAAGTTTTTAGCAAGCAGTTTGTACAGCCTATACCAGTAGTCCTAGCTACATGATATTTGACATGCAGTTGCATCTTGAGGAGTACATACTGATTCAATGCCCAGATAGTGGCCCTTAGTCATACATTAATTATCACGTTAAGTTTTTAGCAATCAGTCAGTACAGACTGTACAAGTAATATTAGCTACTTGTTATTTGTCATGAAGTTCGTCTTGATGAGTACATACTATTCCACACCCAGATGGTGGTCCTGGCCCCTTAGTCATGCATGAATGATCACGTTAAGTTTTATCAAGCAGTAAGTACAGCCTATAGTATTAGTCCTAGCCACTTGATATTTGACAGGCAGTTGCATTTTGAGGAGTGATTACCGATTCCACACCCAACTGGTAGCCCTGGCCCCTTAGTCATATTTCACGAAAGGATATGGAGTAAATGAACGCGAGACCATAGCACATATGTTAACTCCATCTGCAATAATTTTAATGAGCTGTATGGATGATTACGTTCATTTTCGCAAACAGTTGATATAGCCTGTACCAGTAGTCCTAGCGAATTGATATTTGACATGCAGTTGCATCTAGCGGAGTACATGCCGATTTATGCCTAGATGGTGGCCCTGGCCCCTAAGTCATGCATGAATGATAACATCAAGAGCTTTACAAGGAAGTTGTAAACACAGTTTATAAAGACTCAGATTATATTATAATGGCTGATGCCCTTAATAATGTGCAAATTTAAGCGATACATTGGACGGGCGAGATATATCCTGTATTCACAGTTTATACTGAATCTCATTAGAAGAATTCAGTCTGAAACCACTTATCCAATTGGAACCAAACTTGATAACAAAAGTCCCTAAGCGGCCCTCTTCAAAATTTGCATCTGGCATGTCTTCATCCAATTCCATCAAAGGTGGCCTTAGCAGGGAACATAGTTCAAACTATGGACTCTATTGGAAATGGCATTCATCTCTCTATGCAAGATTCAGGCTCTTGAGAGCCTCTTGTTTTTTTTTTGTCGGATAACGGATGAAAGCGATTGTAAGAACAATTTGCCAATTTATATTGTTTTGTTCACAACCCCGCATTTATGAATGATGATATATTTTACGAAAGGATATGGAGTAAATGAACACGAGACCATAACACACATGTCAGCTCCAACTGCAATAATTTTAATGAGCTGTATGGCCATTTCGGAAATTTATTCCTCATCAGCAGCACTAGAACCCAAACAAAGGAAATCCATAATTTCAAAAAATGTTTACAATGCATAAAACCAAACGAAATCCGAATAATCAGTAATATCAAATATAGCTAAGGACAAAACTACGATGGAGGGAGTTAATCCTTCGCAGTCTGAAATCCAGTGGTATTTAAACAATAGAAAATGAACTCTCGTTTAGAAAAGATAAAAATGTCGATTGCAAGCGTAACTCGTTGTCAGGGCCTGATAAAAGTTACTTATAACATGAAAATGTATACTGTGTTATGTTCATGTGACGTATCTTGATATTGACAAATGATATTTTTTAAGTTTTTGATATTTCTCGCATATTTTTAATGAAAAATGAGATTTCCCGGAAAAAAACATGGGTCCAAAGAGTTCTGGATCTAGGCATTTCCTTATAACGAAAATTTCCAGGAAAAATTATACTTTGAAATCAAATATTTATCTATTCATTTGCAAAATTTGGACAGGGTACACGCAGTGGTTTTGACGAAATAAAGTATACAAAACGACCGTTTATACCTCGCAACCATCAAGGTTAAATAAACAATATCGATTTTCACTCACTAAGCACGTGGGGTCTTTGAATGGGTTTCAACTGATGACACACCCTTTTCCTTAATTGAACCAATGAAATCTTGTGTTGATGATTACCCTTTGAAATCCTGAGTATAAAAGGAAAATGATGCTGTTTCGGAACGATATAATTTTGCCTAGTTACACAGGATTAGATTTGGATCTTAGCGTTTCTTATGCAAGAATCGTTACTAAATTGACCTATAAATAAAGTATGTTAAAAATCTATCTGTACATATAATCTTGTCTGGGTACATGCATTTTAACGCCCTATAGCAATTGATTTTGACCAGTGTGTCCATTCAATATTTTCATCACGACAGTAAATTATGTAAGGAATTCGCATATTACCTCTTCTTGTGGGCAAGTTTAATCACTTTTCAACTACAAAGTAAAGATCTGGGAATTGAATGACGTTTTCACTAAATATTGTATTAGTTTATTTCTTTTGAAATCTTGACATTTTGTTGATTGTTTATTTTCGTCGCCATGCTGTTAATTATTTCCGAAAAAGTTATGAGACACAGAAGAGTTTTTCTAGAAGGGAGATAATTTTATACCACTAGATTTCCCGCTGTTCGGTTTTAGAATTTACATAAATTTAGATAATAATAATTAAGAAAGTGCACACATGAGATATTATCTCATGTATAAGTACACCATATCCAAGAAAAATAAAGAGCATACATCTCTACCACGGGGAATTGTTTTACCAACTCCAAACTGCAATAAAAGACAAACTCCTGTATTAAATATTTTACGAAAGGATATGGAGTAAATGAACACGAGACCATAACACACATGTCAGCTCCAACTGCAATAATTTTAATGAGCTGTATGGCCATTTCGGAAATTTATTCCTCATCAGCAGCACTAGAACCCATGGATGTTGCATGGATGTTGCGTTGCTAGACAATTAGCAATGAATCCCACCCAAACCGGTGCTAGGGATCGTCTTGCATTTACTATGAGGCATGTGAGGTATGAGCAAAGCTAATTATTAGAGATCTCAAGGTGACTTCAAGATGAAGAACAACAATAATAGCGTTGTTCCATTTTGTAGATACTTTGTCTGATGTACTCCATATCCTTTCATTGCTTATGAATGGCATTTCCAATACTGTCCTATGTTAAAACCGAGTCCCCTCATGGTGGCCATCTTGGATTGGATGCTGACCTGCCAGACAAAGTATCAACGAGGACCAGTGAGGCTTGTTTAGGGTATATTGGGATACGGGATATTTATGACTTTTGTTAATGAGATATGGGATATTTGAGACAAAAAGTACTGGGATATGGGATATTTTGACTATGGAAAACGGGATATTCCAATAATAAGGGGTATATCTTCAATTTTCAAAGGGATATTTTAGTCCAGACTTACTGGGATATGGGATATTGGGACCCCCCTAAACAAGCCTCACCAGTTGTGATCAAGTTTGATTCCAATTGGATTATTGGTTTCAGAAACAATTTTTTATGGGATCCAATGTTAAACCATGATCCCCAATCGCGACCATCCTGGATAAGGTACGGACATACCAGATACCTTTTTGGAAAGGGACCATGTAAGGATATTTGTAATGAGTTTGATTCTAACTGAACTAGTAGTTTCTGAGACCTTCAATATTTTTTCTATGGTGTAAAGTGTTAAACTATCCTCCCCGCTTGCGGCCATCTTGGATGAGATACAGATTGAATTAAACATATTTTATTGCTCAAAAGAATAAGCAAAGGGATCGGGCACAAGTTATAACAACATTATTATAAGCCCTCTCCCTACAATGTACAACATAACAATTTATAACATATCATAGCAGCAATTTATAAAAAACAACATACAATATTGCAACTTGAATTCAAAAATGAGAAAAAAAAGAAACACATTTGAATGCATTTGACTTTTTGGAAGTGTACAACAAGAGGCTCTCAAGAGCCTGTATCGCTCACCTGGACCATGGCTGACATAGATAAAAGGCATTTCCAATAGGAAAAAACAAAACATAAAATTTAGCAGAATACTTTTTTTTCTGCAATTACAGTATTCTTGTTTGGATTCCATGGCAACAGAAAGATCCACCATCCATTACAACCCATAACAGAACACCATTCAAAAAAAATTTGAGCAGGGGTTCCCCTTATAATCAAGGCAATACATAAAGCTGAAATTGAAACATTCGGACCACAATTCAAATAAAAATTCAAAAATTTGGGCAGAGGTTCCCCTTAAATTAATAGGGCCAATGTAAAAACTATGTTCCAGATGGTGGCCATCTTGGATGAGGTATGGACCTGCCAGATACAATGTTTGGATGGGACCACCTAAGAACCATTATGGCTTAGTTTGGTTCTAATTGGAATGGTAGTTTCTGAGAAGAAGATCTTTGAATGTATTTTCCATAGGGTCCAATGTTAAAACTATGTTCACTCACTGGCGGCCATCTTGGATTAGGTACGGACCTGTCAGATACCTTTTTTGGAAGGGACCATCTAAGGATCATTGTGTCTAAGTTTGGTTATAATTGGACTGGTAGTTTCTGAGAAGATCTTTGAATGTCTTTTCCATAGGGTCCAATGTTAAAACTATGTTCCCCGCTGGCGGCCATCTTGGATTAGGTACGGACCTGTCGGATACCTTTTTTGGAAGGGGCCATCTAAGGACCAGTGTGTCTATGTTTGGCTATAATTGGACTGGTAGTTTCTGAGAAGAAGATCTTTGAATGTCTGTCCCATAGGGTCCAATGTTAAAACTATGTTCCTCGCTGGCGGCCATCTTGGATTCGGTACGGACCTGTCGGATACCTTTTTTGGAAGGGACCATCTAAGGACTATTGTGACCAAGTTTGGTTCCAATTGGCCCAGTAGTTTCAGAGGAGAAGATCTTTGAATGAAAAGTTCACGACGGACGGACGACGGACGCCGGACGCCGGACGACGAACGACGGACGCCAAGCGATGGCAAAAGCTCACCCTGGCATAGCCAGATGAGCTAAAAAGTAATTAAAATTATACAAAGACAATAATTATGCGTTTTGAATGTTACTACAAGAAGAAATGAAAAAAAAAGAAAGAATGAGATGAAAAGAAGAAAGGAAGAAACAATCTGCAACAGTCAATCAAATTTGTGGCTATTTTGGATAAAGTTGTGGACCGCTGTAAAAAATATCTTTATTTGGTTCTAAAGTGAGATCAACATTTCCATACAGAATTATATCTAGGTCTACATTTCCATAAATTCTAAGTATTAAAAATAAATTTTGTCTTAAATTATCATAATGTGGGCATTCGAGAAAGTAATGATATGCATTTTCGCAAATGGCACCACAATTACATGCTGGGTTATCCTTGATATTAAAACGATATAAATCATAATTTAAACTGCTATAGCTATATCTAAGTTTGGTATGTAGAATATTTAATTTTCGATTACCAATATTGTACCACAATGGAACTTCAGATTTAATACTCAAAGATTTTTTGAAACTATTTATAGTTGCTGCATTTGGCTTATCCAAATCCAAAGAATTCCAAATACGAAGAGTAGAAGGGAAAAAACTTGAGTGTGTAAGAGCCAACCGATAATTAGGAATGGTAAAATCTTCTCTGTCTCGTAATGAATAGTTAGTGTGGTCCCCAACTTTAGGGGAAGAATTTCCCTTAAATATAACGGAGCAATATTATTATTTATATTGTACATCAAGCACAAACATTTCCTACGTCGCCTATCAATTAATTTTTCCCACCCTGTTTCTAAATATATCTAATCCCTACTTGCATAGGATGGCAACCCAGTGACGATCCTTGCTGCTTCCAGTTGCATTTTTTCAAGTTTGTCAGATAATTCAATACCACAGCCATTCCATAACTCTCATCCATATTCCATTACAGGTCGAATAAAAACAAAATATATTTTTTCCAAATATTGTCGGTTGAGAGTAAATTTCAACTTCCGCAAAACAGATAGTTTTTTAGATACACTGGAACAAATATTATCTATGTGATATGCCCATTTACAATTTTCACTGAAAAATATACCTAAATGTCTATGATTTTCACATGGCTCTAATTGAGAACCTTGGAAAAACAACTCAATATCATCACTATTTAATGTATTAGATATAAATAAAAAAAAATTGTTTTATTCGGATTGAACTTAATCAACCAGGTATTTGCCCATTCGTTGATTTTCACTAGATCACCATTAATTTGTGTTTCGATCATCCTTTGCGATTAAGATGATAATGATAAAGAAGTATCATCCGCAAAAAGACGAGTTAGTGAGTCAAGATTATCAGCAATATCATTTATGTATATAATAAATAACAAAGGTCCTAACACAGACCCTTGTGGGACCCCAGCTTTAAGATTCTTTACAGAGGAGAATGAATTTTTTTACAACAACACATTGTTTTCTATCGAATAAATAACTTTCAAGCCATTCTGTTAGACTGTGTATACCATAAGATCTAAGCTTTTGCACAAGACCCTTTAACCATACCCTATCAAATGCTTAAATCTGAGATACAGATCTGAGGGATACCTTTTCGAAAGGGACTAATTAAAAACCATTGTAACGAAGTTTGGTTCAAATTGGCAAGCAATTTCTGAGAAGATATTTGAATGCAGTTTCCATAGGGTCCAATGGTAAACTATTTTCCCATTGGCGGCAATCTTGCATGGGGTAGGGGACTGCCGGATACCTTTTTGGGAGAGACCATCTTAGCATCGTTGAGACTAGGTTCCCCGTTTCCCTTCTTTTTTCTATTTGTTCTAACTGGACTAGTAGTTTCTGAGAAGATCTCTGAACGTGTTTTCCATTGGGTTTAATGTTAATTAAGTTTCTCAATGGAGCCGTTTTTATGAGGTAAAAACCTCCCACATACCTTTTGAAGAAGGGACAACCCCAAGACCATTGCCCCCAGGTTTGGCTCTAATAGGATAAGTAGTTTCTGAGATATTTGAAAATGTTTCCCGTATGACCAATGTAAGATCTTTGTTCCCCGCCATCGCCCATCTTTGATGGGGTAGTTTCTGAGATGTTTGAATGTGTTTTCCATAATGTCAAATGTTAAACTATGTTCCCCGCTGGCAGCAATCTTTGATGAGGTACGACCTTAAGTTACCTTTGGAGAAGGCGCCACCAAACACCATTGTCTCTTAGTATGGTTCTAATATCATAAGTAGTTTGAGATCTTTAAAAGTGTTTTCCTTATGGTCAAATGTTAAAACTATATCCCCCGCTGGCAGCTATCTTTACGAGGTAGAAACTGACCGAGACGTTTTCCGGAAGAACCATCTACGGTAAAATTTGTTCTTATTGGACTAGTACATTTTGAGATGATTGAATGTGTTCTCCATTTGGTACAATGTTAAATCATATTCCCTGCTTGTAGCCATCTTTGATGATGTATGGATCTGCCAAATACTTTTTTGTAACGACCATCTAAGGACCATTGTGACTGAGTTTCGTTCTAATCAGACAAATAGTTTCCGATATATTTCAATGTGTTTACCAAAGGGCTCAATGTTAAAATTTATTCACCACTGGCGGCAATTTGAATGAGGTACGGACCTGCCAGATACTTTGGCAGATAATGTCGCTCATAAGCTCTTCAGAGCTTGTCTTGTACTTGTTATTTATCATATACCGACTTTAAATAAAATTTTACTTGCTTACTTACTTACTTTTTAATGGACCATCTAAGAACCATTGGGACCAAGTTTCGTTCTAATTGGACAAGTAGTTTCTGAGGAGAGATTTAAATGTGCTTTTGATAGAGTCCAATGTTAAACTACGATCATCACTGGCAGTCATCTAAAGACCTGCCGGATACCCTTTTGGAAGGATTTATCTAAGGACAATTTTGATTAAATTCAGTTCTAATGGAATAGTAGTTCCTTGGGTGAAGATCTTAACGTTAATTACAAAAGATACAATGTTAAACTATGTCCCCAAACGGCAGTCATTTTGGATGAGGCACAGACCTGCTGGATAATTTTTTTGGAATTGCCATCCAAAGACCATTGTGCTTAAGTTTGGTTCTAACTGGACAAGTAGTTTCTTAAAAGATCTCTCTATGTGTTATACATAGGGTCCAAAGTTAAACTATTTCCACGGTGGTGGCCTTCACGGATGAGCAAGACACCTGCCAGATATAACTTTTAAGGGGAACACCAAGGACTATTGTGAAAAGTTTGCTTCAAATTTGCCCAGTGTTTTCAGAGGAAAGGATATTTGAAAAATAAGATGTGTTTTTGAAACACTATGCCATCGGTAGCAACAAAACTTACAATACAAAACTTATGCTAAAAATTGCATTATACACTATAAATTAAGATTAAGTAGACATTTGTGCTAAGCTCCATCAGATCTATTCCAATTTAGTACATCAAACCTCTTGCAATTGCAATGAACGAGATAGAAGCAAAATCTAGATTTTGAACTTTTGACCTTTGTAACCTTGGCCTTTGACCTAAGCTTCATGAAATTTGCATAATGATGTTCAGCTTTATATAATTAATACACGGGTCAAATAAGAAGATCCCATCAGATCTGGTTGAAAAGATATAGGCAGTGGTAAAGTTTTTATCAAAGTTTTTGAATTTACACTCATTGACCTTGACCTTTGACCTGACCCTGATTTTTTGGGTATATTTTTATTAAGCTCTATTAGATCTATTCAAATGTAGAATTGTAATTAATAAACCATAAAGAAATCGAGATTTTGACCTTTTGACCTCTGTGACTTTGATCTGAGTAAAATTTGCACAACTCTGTTCAGCTTCCTATGACCAACATATCAAATATGAAGGTCCAATCATATCTGATTGAAAATATAGGCAATGTTAAAGTTTTCAAATTTGCACCTAGTTACCTTGACTTAATGCAAATTTTTTTTGGTGGATTTGTACTAAGCTCCATTAGGTCTATTCACGTATAGAATATTAAACCTCTTGCAATTGTAATTAATGGGCTACACCTAAATTTTGATTTTGAGCTCAGCTCTGTGACATTGACCTTTGACCCGACCTCAGTGAAATTTGAATAATAGTGTTCAGCTTTAGATGATCAATACAAATACCAAATATGAAGGCCATATCACATCTTGTTCAAAAGTTATGAGCTATGTCAAAGTTGCAGACAGTCAGACAGACATACATACAGACAGACAGACAGACAGACAGGGCAAAAAAAATATGCCCCAATCTAAAGATCAGGGGGCATAAAAAGCTCAAGATCTGCCAGTGACGGACGATTGGAACCCAATGCCAAACAATTCCAAATGCTCTCCCTGGTTATAAATCAAAACAACATGTGATTTATTAGGTTTTATCTACTGCATGTTTAAATGTTAATTATTCAGAAAGTTTCATTCTGATACTGCTCAAAGCCAAACTCTGCAGCTTGACTCCTACATGCATATCATTTGAATTTATAAGTAGCTTAAGTGCAGACAATCAGGTCCAGTGTTGAGCTATGTTCCCTGCTGGCAGCTATATTTCATATCAAATGGAAGGACAGGTTTTTTATCCGATCAAATGTGAAAACAGATAGATGGACGATAGACAACAGACAACACATGCTGAGTGGGAACAAAGGCTCATGTGGCCTTTAGGCAAGCATACTAAAAAAATAATTTTTGAGATTCGACCCCTTTTGGGCCAATTTATCTCATAAACAATACATGCAATGTTGAAAATATTGACATACTCCAGATGGGATATTTCTTCAGGAGCACATTGAAAGATATCCCATCAAAATCTGAAAAAAAATGAATTCGCTACAAATACCCTGTATATGAAAATACATTTCTTGGCCCTTTTTAGTCCTTTTTTAAAAGCAGACAAGCCAAAATACCCAAAAGCAATCCCAGCCTTCCTTATGAGCCAAGGAGCATTGTGTTAAAATTTCATAAGGATTGTTCAACAAGAATTTAAAAGTTATCACACGGAAACCAAGTGTCTACAGTTGCTTAAACTGGCAAGAAATTAGTAATATGTTCCAATCAAACCATTGCATTGAAATCGAATTATTTTCACTGTGCAACAATAAAAAATTCTGCAAATCCACCATAAAATGTTAAAGCAATATAAACATTGGCCTTACTTTGGTTGTGTTGCTTTTATGCTGAAAATACATCATACTGAACACAATTAAGTGCACCTCTAGTGTAATGTCCCTTCCCAAACCTACATGTAATTTGGAAACAGAACAATAATAAATTATTTTACCACGATACAGCAGGAATATTGATATTGGAAGTTGGTATTGATAAATCAGTTTTGTATTACAGATACACTAGAGATGTCAAATTATTAATCTCCTACTCATATTATTAATTTTTAATAATTTGAGTAGGAGAATAATAGTGACTCCCAAAATTAAGACTGACCCACCAAGATTAAGAATGACCCTCCCAGATTAATAATGACCCACTGAGATTACCATACTTATCCTCTTAGGATGGATAAAACCTGGAGTGTCAAATTATTAATCTTGGTGGGTCACTCTTAATTTCAGAGGATCAATTATTAATCTTGGCGGGTCAGTCTTAATCTTTGGGGGTCAGTATTATTCTCCTAATCAAATTATAAAAAACTAGGAAAACTGTGAGCAAAGCTCACTAATAAATACCCCCACAACCCCATTTGATTCCAGAAATTATAAAATCAAACAAATGAAATTCTGAAATATAAGGTACACATCTACATTATGTCATAAACACTGTGTTGAAGTTTCATGAAAATCTGTTCACTGGTTCAGGAGTAGCGGATAAGAAATGGGTACCCCCTTGTAATGTAATGGCTAAGTCCATGTTTTGCTATGGAAACCCTTAAAAATCAATCAAATCAAATTCTGAAATAAGAGGTGCACATCTACATTATGTCATAAAGACTGTGTTAAAGTTTCATGAAAATCTGTTCA
>MJUU01051814.1:205659-218419 GCA_002080025.1 Modiolus philippinarum | reverse complement strand
GACGCGGACGAGGACGCCGGGGGTACACCAATAGTCCCCCTCAACTTCGTTGAGGCGAACTAAAAACTGTATGCAAAGCTCATTGATAAAGCTTGCTTCCCAATTTGATCACAGAAATGCATTGTTTGTTAATTGTTCGTATCAATGGCAGAAATAAATAATTATCTGCCCTGAATATTTCAAACAGCAAGATATTCCTTCATGCACATCACAAGATTGTATACTAAGTACTACAACAGTGAAACATTTCACTATGATCCAATTATCCATAAAGGAAAACATGAATCGACCAGGTATTATCTCTATTTTTTCATTAACAAATATGTAAGATGAGCAACTATTTCCCTTTTCAAATTTAGAACAGCAACACTATTTCTTCATGCAAATCCTCAGGTTGTAAACGACATCTATATAACATTTCAATAAAATCGAATAGGCCATTTAGAAGGAAATGTGCTGACAGGCCGGTGCTGACAAAGGATCTCCCTTTTTTGCTTGTAAAAATATACAAGGTGAGTAATTATCTCCCCCTCCAAACTCAGAACAGAAACCATATTTCTTCATACAAATCTTCAGGTTGTATACTACAACAGTGTAACCAGGTGATAATAAATCCATTTGTCCAAGGTATGGGACCTGGGTATCTCAACTACTGACCATGAATACATCATTTGAAAAGCCTGACAGACAAGTGAAAAATCAGAGGAAATAATTGACCTTTTCAGTGATCCACATCAATTATTAACTTGAAAACATATTGACTGCTGCTAAATTTCAAGCCCATTGTGTGTAGACACAATACAGGTGATGACATAGTACAAGATATACCTCCCCCTTTTGCCACAAAATATACTAGTGAAATTCTGAGCCACAAAATCATTTCTTTAGGTGTTAGGCAACTTTACTGTTTAGTTTCATCCTATTTGAGACACTTTGAATTTTCCCTCGTTTTGCCAGTTTCCGCAGCAACACATACATTTTGAAAATTCTGAGACCAAAAATCATTTAGGGTGCTAGACAACCTTCCTGTAGAGTTTCATCTAATTTGAGGCACTTCAAATTTTCCCACCTTTATCCAGTTTCCATGGAAACTGCAGCCATTTTGAATATTCCAAAAGATGTGTGTGTGTGTACATCTATTTATTGTAAGTTAGACTCCATTGAAGTACAGTAGTTGGAATTTGCTTACAAAGAATCTGAAAAACATCAAAAGTTGTGTTTTATATTCGTACAGATGTACAAAAGTAGGGAGGGATGGATAGACCGACAGACAAGGGTAAAACAATATGCCCCCTACCTTTAGTCGTGAGGCATAAAAAGGTCTGACCTAGAAACAATTGTATGAGCAAATAGAAGGAGTTATAATATCAAGAAAACAATATGTCTCTCTTCTTTCAACAAGAGACCTAATAGACCATATCCGAGCTCTTGGCCCAGTTGTTCAAAAGTGTCGTTAGGATTTATCAGACCACTTTCAACACGTCACAGTATAGAAAACGTGATGTCATAGAGCCTAAAACGTCACGAAATTATGTTTTTGAAGTACATTCTTGGTTACATGGGGCGGACATGTTTGTGAGGTAGGGCGGACATACAACAACTGGTGAATCTAAATAACTGAACTCGGATATGGTCTATTATCAAACTCATTAAAAGATTATACCCTACGCATGATTAATCAAAAATTAAAAAAATATAAAGTAAACAGTTCTTTAATTATAAATTATCTATTACATTTTCAGTGTCAAATATTTATAAAAATATTCTCATCTTTAGCAACAGTATATCAACAACATTTAATGGTATTAATCCAAGAAAAATTTGAATACAATTTCAAATAAATTTAGCTGATATAGTAAGAATATTTCAGTTCCAAAGAATCAACATGAGTGGCATATTTCTATTTCTAATTGAATATATTATCTCTTACCCAGTCTTTATCATTTGTCTATAACAAGAACTGAAAAAAAAAACAAACAAGAGATGTTAAGATTTTAAATTATGATTCACTGACTACTACAGATTGACAAGCCATTAAAATTCCCATTAAAAATGCTATATAATAGTAAAATTTGACTGGCTACACAAGGGTATTTAACAATAAGCTTGAACAATTTTAGCCTATCAAATGGAAATAAATGTTGCAGCATTAAAGCACTTAAGTCAGAACATTATCATGAGAACTGCATTCTCTCATTATGTTTGTTAGTCACCAGCAGATACTCAGTGAGGGGAAAGATGTACCTTACAATCTCATTTTCAGGTAGATAGACGCAATTGAGCTGCAAAATTCAGTCGCACATATGAAATATAAAGAGATGCAGGGTAGTTTTGATTTTTTGGGGCTGGAACAGTAATTTGACAGCTTTCTTTTGTGATGTCATAATTGACAGGCAATTGTAAAACGTCATATTTTGTCCACTTTGCCATGAAATAGCTACTCTTTCCTGTTAATAAAGTTTATTCCAGGAACTTTGCAAAATATCACTGTTAAAAGCACGGTGACATACACGTTTTACCAATAGATCAGATCCTAGATCATATTTTTACAAAAATATAAATTCTCATTGATAATAGGTTCAATTCTATAATGCTCAAAATAGCCTTTCCCCTTTGCTTTCTATGTTAATTCAGGTGAAAAAATGCTAAAATTGAGCAAATTTTGATCTCACTTTTAGAAAAAAGCATGACGACTCATACTTTTTATTACAGATTTCAGGTTGGTAGGATGTGAACTTCAATTGTACTTTGCTACCTTATAACAAAATCTCATGGATAATAGCATTTGTGTCTATCTATCTTTATATCCTTGCTTTTATAATATCGTCGCCGTAGAACTGAAAGATCGTAACTGCAATTTTACACTTTTGAGTAAGCAGGGAAAAACGTTTTGTCGTATCTGCCAGTTACGACCTTGTTACTTCAAAATGGAAGTAGGCGGGAAAATATTTTAGTTGAATAGTACAGCAGATATGACCTTTTAATCCAACTGCAGAAAAAAGTGTAGATACGACCTTTGAATATTTTAGCTATTTAAATAGGGTTTTTACAGTAACCCAGTGTAAAATAATGATGGAGCTTAGGCAGCAGAGTCAAAATATGATAAAAAGTAGAAGAGGTCGTAAGTGCCACTTACAACCTTATAATTCCACGGTGACAATATATCATCATTTGTACTGTTTCTCCAATGTGACTGTATATTACATATGTAACTAATACTTCTATGAGCAAAACAACTAGCTGGTAAGTAGATATATACAGCAGTGCAACTTGCACTTTTAAACTTACTTATTCTGCTCAAAACTCAGTCACAAATAAAAATTTGTATGAAATCTCTTTACAATACAATAATGAACATCTCATGCATGCATTTGAAAGTACAAAATGTATCCTGATCAATAAAATGAAATGAAGTAGTGGATTTGTGTGTGGTTTCACCAATGTAAAATTACATTTATAAGGTATCTTTTGGAGATGTGACTGAATATATTTTGCTCATTTAAACATTGATATAGTTTAAAGTGTTTTATCTCAATTAAGATCAAAGGGTTTTTACAATTATCCCCATTCTGGTTTCCGGTAATAATTTTATTCCTTCATGCACATCTCCAAATTGTGTCCTTCCTTTATATAAAATTTCATCAAATTGCATCAAGTGGTTAAATAGGAGCTGCGCTTACAAGAATCTTTGCAGATGGAATCAATGAAAACTCAAAGTCGAATTATCCCCCTGCTCTTCCAGGTTTTAATTTTTTTTATTCCTTCATGCACATCTTCACAAAGTTATCTACTTTGCATAAAGTTTCATCAAAATCCTTCAAGTGGTTGTAGAGGAATTGCTCTTATGAGATAATTTGTGCAGATAGAAAAAATGAAAAGTCAAAGTCAAATTATTTCCCCTGCCTGGTTTCCTGCACATCTCCATATACTGTCCTTCATTTGTGTATAGTTTCATCACAATTCTTCCATTTGTTTAAGAGGAAATGTTATTACAAAAATTATGCAAAGATGGACAGACAGGTTGATTCCTATATACCCCCTAAACTTTGCTTGCAGGGGGTATGAAAACATTCATGCATATTAATATTTAGCATCATACTACTAAGATTGATAAATTGCGAGTTTCATGATAACAAGATGAATTAAGGCAACAAGATAACATTTATCCAAAGCTTTCAAGGTAACAAGAAGAGTCTAGCCCTTGGTTTCAAAGTTGCAAGATGGATTAAGCCACATATTTCATGGTAAAAAGATTGCTTTAGCCACAGGTTTTATGGTTTTACAAGATGATTAAGCCACACCTTTCATGAAAACAAAATTAATTTATCCTCATATTTCATTGTAAAAAGATGAATTTAACCAATGGTTAATGGTAACAAGATGGATTTATCCCCAGATTTCATGGTAACAAGATAAATTTAGCCACAGGAACAAGATAGATTTAGCCAACCATTTCTTAGTATCAAACTAACAAGATGGATTTAGCCACAGATTTCTTAGTAACAAACTAACAAGATTTGGTGTACCTGTACACGAGATTATATCTCATGTGTACACTTTGTTTATAACTATTATCTAAATTTATGTAAATTCTAAAACCTAAGGTTTAAGTCCCTCCATCCTTAACCATATTTTATATTACTGATAATTCTGATTTCATTTTGTTTTATGCATTTTAAACTTTTTTTTTATACTGTGGATTTCCTATGTTTGGGTTCTAGTGCTGCTGATGAGGAATTTATTTCCGAAATGGCCATACAGCTCATTAAAATTAATTGCAGTTGGAGTTAACATATGTCGTATGGTCTCGTGTTCATTTACTCCATATCCTTTCATAAAAGATGGATTTAGGCACATATACTAACAAGATGGATTTAGCCACATATTTCATAGAAACAAACTAACAAGATGAATTTGGCCACAAATTTCACTTATATGCTAGTGAATCCGTTAATTTCTAAAATGGTGTTTATTTGTATTTCAGTCACTATAAAATATATTTTCTCGTATTTACAAGTTTAATTACCTGTGTATAAGATGCCCACAATCAGGTATATGAGCAGGATTCCTGGATGAATGCAAATCTTCTAAGCACACAGCACAGTTTGAACGTGATGACTTTTCAATACACTGAAATCAATTTAATCAACTTTCACTAAAAACTTCTGTTTTATAATGGAGTTTTAGATCAGTGTTTAAAAGATTATGTGATCAACAAAACTTGCCTGTTTAAATTGTGTGTGATACTAATCGAAGTCAATAAATAGATACTGTGGATGTACATTTATTCGTTGACATCAATTTTTGTGGTTTTCATAAATATCACTATTTTGTGGGGACGTAAATTTGTGGTTTAGAAAATCTATGCATTAAAACTCTAGGGAGAAATGCATTTCGTTGGGATATTAAATTTAAAGGGAAAATTCGCGATTTTTTACATGTTGGCTTATTTTGTTCCTTGTAATGAAAAATGCATATATTTCAAGTTTTATTAAAAAATTCGAAAAAATAAAGAAGTTATTAAAGAATTTCTATAATATATTTTGACTGTAATTGTAGGTTGTGACATCAAAACCTACTACTGAATGATGGGAAATATCTTTAAAAGTCTGCGTCGATACAGACCAGTTTACGTAATTTAAATCGCACAGATGATTTTTGATGTGGCCAATAATCAAAAAATAAAAAGGATGTAAATAAACCCCAAAGGAATTTAAATAAAAAATACTTTTATCGATATGAATTTAAACGATTGAAATGATTTAATTGCGCAAATCTTAATTTTGTATATTAAAGGATGCATTATATCATTTTGATATACTTAGCTATTTATATTACATAAAAGTTTTTTATTTTCTCTCTTTATTTAACTGTTGTGTTATTCTTCAATATCAATCGTTCAATGATTAATTTTTGACATTGGCAAGCGGCAAGCAATCTTTGATGTTCATGATCTCTCGCACACAGGTGACTCAGATTTTAACACCTGTGTCCCCTCGGATGTTGCGTAATAATTTCTAAGCCAATTTGCAAATCTTTACATGATTACCTGTACGATGATTGACGGAAATTACATCAATAGAAACAATATACAGAGGGCTATAATTGCACGTGGGTGCACGTTTGGTTGTAGACAATATTGGATGGGATTTGAAAACATACTTTATAAAAATCGATCTTCTGTTGTTTTTTTTTTTCAAAATATAAGAAAATGTGTCATTCAGATATCAGACTTCATAAGAGATAAGTAAAATATTGAAAAGAAAAGGGTTAATAATTGACAATGATGAGTCAAGATATTCTAATTAAAAAACAAGTAGAACTGTATAAAGTTCGCCCAATGTGTTATACAAGGGGAAATCTAATAAATGTTATAGTATTTTTTTATGAATAGAAATCAAATTAAAAAAATATTGCTTTACTATTCAAATGGGAAAAAATACAAGCATATATATAGACATCATTCACATTGTCGCATAATCTTGAATATACATGCATTTATAAGATTGGTTAGCCCAAGAGTGGTATAAAAATAATTTGCTTAGACTTTTATTTACTATTGGTTTTAGGCACCTAAACTCTATTTCATTTAAAAATGCTTTTTATCTTGAATGATTACTCATTACTAAATATGTGATATTGTAAAATTTTATTGTTGACTTCAGGAAATTTACATCTACACAAAACCGACAAAAATATTTCGTTCTAATTGCCTGACACGGAATACATATCTAAAATATGAGTATAGTTTGTTTTTTTATGCATAAACCCGTATTCTACCCCTCCTGGTTAACAAATACTGTAATTTTGTGTTTTTGTACTTCCACACATGCAATTGTATTATTTTATTTATTATATATATTTATCTTCTCTGCAACTAAGCTTAGTTCACGACAATAAAGATATTCATATTCATTAACAAATATGTGCGAATTAGTGGGTCCACTAGAAATATTGCGTTTTAAAAGTCACAGAAAGAAAAGAATATGAGAAATACACAAAATGCTTTAAAAATGTAAGGGACACAAGATAGAGAACGTGTTAATGATATAAACCATAAAAAAGTAATGTTTTTTCTGTGAAATACATGCCATGTACTAACGATAGTGTACTAAGAACTGCTCGCTATAGTTGAAAAGTATTTGCGCTGTCACCAGAACATTTAGATAAATTGGCAAAGTTTGTGCATTTCCTGGGTACATCTATTTCCCTTTGGGATTCGAAACTAGAGATGTTTTTTCCTTCTTTTTTTTAATTGTGTGCCTCCGAGGTTAGGTAACATTGATGGATAAACATGATATATTACTTTCGCTTATGACTGCATGCAAGTTTTGTGTATTAGTGTTTGGATGAAAGAGAGAGAGGGGGACCAAAGTATAAACCATGCCAATACTTCCTGTCATGGCTACAGGTAAGTACATGTTTGTTGATTTGGGGTAATAAACAGGTTTGTTGTTTTGTTGGACAACAATCTCAAAAATTTACCTGTCGGTGTGTCTTATTATCCCGGCTAATATTATTTCAATTATTTGTAGAGCAGTCTGCTCGTCAGAACATAGATTTATTATATACATGGTCAGAATTTCGCATTGCACCTATTTTGATATTTTCAAACCTTTTTTTTAGAATAAAATGTTGGTTTTGTACCTAGATGTGATCAAAATATTTGAACAAAACCAAGAAAAGTATATAATACGCTTTTGTCACACAATCATTTAGTTAGACAACCGTCTGCTTCACACTGATAAAGAATGTACAAGATGGTAACGGTAGGTCACCGTTATTTGGTATCTCTAAGGTCATTAGACATATCTTGACAATTTTTATCGTGAGGATGGCAAAATGGCGTCCTGCACAACGAAGTCAATCTCATCGAAAAATCGATCTACTGCACTTATCCTTTGGAATAAAACATTAATATAGATGTATACTGGTTCATTTGTACAAATGGAAAATAATATCAAATTTTAATTTTTTGGCGAATTTTCCCTTTAAGAAATAATTTATGGCAGGTATATGGTTATTGGAAATTTAACCATGGGCTGGGCCTTTATATTCGAATTTAACCCTGAGCGTTAGCGAGGGGTTAAATTTACGAATATAAAGGCCCTGCCCATGGTTAAATGACAATAACCATATATCTGCCATGAATTATTTCGATTCTAATATGACAGAAAACGGAATTTTCCATTCTGAAGCGACCTAAGAGAAGGCAGATTTCCGGTCTCAATTGTTGTCTGAGTGATCAGTCTATGACGTCACAATACACAATCTGACGTTTTCAAACAGATGCAATTTCAAAATCTAAATCAAAAGCAAAACAATACACATTTACGTGTCTGAATGGCATGACTAAGTTAAAAAATATACTTTACACTTATTTCCTTCAGAAACTAAGACAAACAAAATAAAGACATGGTTGTTTTGCGTCCCTTTTACTCTTATTCCGATACTATCAGTCTGTGCCAAAAACTTTTTCATTCACTAGCCTGAAGGGGCTAGTAAGGTCCTGTGTTGTACTAGCCCGAACTCAATTTCACTAGCCCTTATAGAAGATTCTTTGTCATTAAGGTACAATTTTAACTAGCCCACTGGGCTAGTGACTTCAAATTTTTACTAGCCCGAGACTGATTTTACTAGTCTCGGGCGTAGGGCTAGTGGCTAAAGGCACAGACTGTACTATTTGCGCATGTGCGAAGTATATGGTTATCGAGTATTATACTGGTTGACGATTAACTAGAGCCATGTTAGAATCGTGGTTTAGGCGAACCACGAAATCCACGAAAATTGGAACCCCATGAACAATAGTACTTTCACAGTACCGGTATATGAAAATTTTGTCTGCAAACATGTACATGATGACTTCAAAAGAAGAACAACAATAAAAGCGTTCCATATGCTTGGTTTTACCAAGTATCTGTAGACACTTCGTCTCATGTACACTTACTCAATCCTTTCATTTGTATTGTATTGTTCTGTGAAATTTGAAGAAATAAACAGATAGTAATCCCTATATTTTGCCTGTGTGAAAACAAAATTTTATTCATATGGCCTAAAAAGAATTCTGTGTTTCCGGTAACCCGACCAACCCTATTTTATACCCCCTGACCCTAATTTTTTTATTCCCTCTTGACAAAAAATAAAAAAGTGACATATTTGTGGCCAAAAGTGAGTCATCAATATCAAAATTCCTTGTGCACTTTATGTAAAAATAGGACTTTTTTTCAAAAAATTGTCATACAGCCATTTCTTGTCCAATTTTCATAATTTTTTTCACTGTTAAATGCAGATTTATGCACAGTTTCTTGTCATATTTTTTACATATTTTAACACACTTCTGTTAAAAAATTGATGAAAGTTAAAAGCAATTAAAAATATGACATTACAAACTTACTATTATTCATTGTAAAATGACATCAAAGATTTCAAAATATGTTTAATTTATTGTTACTTTGTAATGAATAAGGTTAGAATTATAAAGAAATTAGCAAAAGAAAAAGAAAGTGTATCTAATTCTGCTTTTAACATGAAAAAAATATGAAAATCTTATTAGAAACGACTGCAGGAAAATGTTTTGAAAAAGTCTAGTGTTTACATGAAATGCCCAGGGAATTATGACGCTCATGACTCACTTTCGGCCACATACTGTATATGTTGTAGGCTGAAAACCTATTTGTTCTTTGAAATTTGCTGAAATGGCCAAACCCAAGGACTAAATTTACAGTAACTTCCATATTTCGTTATTTGGTACTTTTACAATACCATCAGTATAGTACTAAGTATCAGTTGAGTTAAACATGTTTTAATTGTTTCAGGTTCTAATGAGCATGTTTTTTTTCTGTGGATGTGCAGATGTTTTGTGTTTGTAAATGGTATAAAGGTTATTGATCATAATTAATTCAATAACTTTTATAAGGCACCTATAAATCTTACCCTGTGATTGTTTTTTAAGTCAATAGCCAAACACATGTCACATTTATCACAGTGATAGAAATTCTCTCTTCCTCCAACCCTTAAAAATAAAATTACATCACGATGTACTAGTAAGTTGTCTCCTCTATCCTTAGAAAATAATACATAATTTTAACATATCACCTTTATCACCTTTATGAGAGAAATACTCTCTTCCTACAAAACTTTTAAAAATATATATATCACATATCATTATTTGTTGTGAAATAATATTTCATTTCTGGTACCATTGCAAAGAAACTAAAGTACTTGAAATGCCATTTTATTTTTTGTACAAAGGTGCATTGTGAGAACACTAATAACGTCACAATCTTGCCTTTCTCTGACTCAGTTGTGCCTACTCTCAGTTATCTTTATAATTGTTAACTATTTCCCACCTGAACATGTCTGATTTAACAATTTTATTTCTTTTGACATGATTATTTTGAAATTGACATTACTTGCATGATTTCTGATGTTTGATTGGTTAGAAAAATGATCTCAATGCTTATAGCAATATTAAGCATAGGAAATATATGCAGAATGTGGAGGGAATCTGATATTATGGTTATAACTCGGAAGTTTTCCAAACACTGTTTTAAAACACGAAAATGCAAATTTCAAATATTTACGTTACTTTGTTAAATTTATATGTCAGATCCATGATACTGCAGGATCGGCAAATTATACATTACCGGTATTTTTGGAAAATAAACATGTTCAGTAAAGTTGGCATTGGGAATGAGTTGGACATCGGATTGAAATTTGACACACTTTAAAAAACAACCAAAAAAAAAAAACACTGATTAAATTCTGTTCACTTACCTACATAACCCACATCCTTTACAATGAAATTGTTTCTTGTCTTCATCATCAAACAAGGAACAAAATTTACAGAAATATTTACCAAACAGGATATCACATTTACCACATCTCTCTTGTACCTATCAACATACATAAAATTGTTTATCATTACATCAACAGATATCAGAATAATTGCTGGAAGAGAATGTTACACCACATTCTTATGAAATTTTGTCATAAATTGTAAATAAAATGCAACAAGAGACTCTCAAGAGCCTGTATCGCTCACCTGGACCATGGTTGACATAAATAAAAGGCATTTCCAATAGGAAAAACAAAACACAAAATTTAGCAGAATACTTTTTTTCCTAAAATTACAGTGTACTTGTTTGGTTTCCATGGCAACCGAAAGCTCCACCATCCATTACAACCCATAACAGAACACCATTCAAAAAACAAATTTGGGCAGGGGTTCCACTTATAATCAAGGTACTACAAGGTAATACATATTGCTGAAATTAAAACATTCAGACCACAATTCAAATAAAAATTCAAAAATTTGGGCAGAGGTTCTAATTGGACTACTAGTTTCTGAGAAGAAGATCTTTGAATATATATTCCATTGGGTCCAATGTTAAAACTATGTTCCCGCTAGCGGCCATCTTGGATGAGGTACGGACTTGCCAGATACTGTCTTTTGGAAGGGACCATCTCAGGACCATTGTGACTTAGTTTGGTTATAATTGGACCTGTAGTTTCTGAGAAGATCTTTGAATGTCTTTCTCATAGGGTCCAATGTTATAACTATGTTCCAAGCTGGCAGCAAGCTAGGATTAGGTACGGACCTGCCGGATATCCTTTTTGGAAGGGACCATCTAAGGACCATTGTGACTAAGTTTGGTTATAATTGGACTGGTAGTTTCTGAGAAGAAGATCTTTGAATTTCTTTCCCATAGGGTCCAATGTTAAAACTATGTTCCCGGCTGGTGGCCATCTTGGATTAGGTATGGACCCGACAGATATCTTTTTTTGGAAGGGACCATCTAAGGACCATTGTGACTAAGTTTGGTTATAATTGGACTAGTAGTTTGAGAAGAAGATCTTTGAATTTCTTTCTCATAGTGTCCAATGTTAAAACTATGTTCACCGCTGTCGGGCATCTTGGATGAGGTACGGACCTGCCGGATACCTTTTTTGGAACAAACCATCTAAGGACCATTGTGACTAAGTTTAATTCTAATTGGACTAGTAGCTTCTGAGAAGAAGATCCTTGAATGTCTTTCCCATAGGGTCCAATGTTAAAACAATGTTCCCCGCTGGCGGCCATCTTGGACGAGGTACGGACCTGCCAGATACCTTTTTTGGATGGGACCATCTAAGAACCATTGTGACTAAGTTTGGTTATAATTGGGCTGGTAGTTTCTGAGAAGAAGATCTTTGAATGTGTTTTCCCATACTACTGGTCCAATGTTAAAACTATGTTTCCTGCTGGCGGCCATCTTGAATGAGGTACAGACCTGCCGGATATAATTTTAAAAGGGGACCACCCAAGGACTATTGTAACCAAATTTGGTTCAAATTGGCCCAGTGGTTTCAGAGGAGAAGATCTTTGAATGAAAAGTTTAAGACGGACAACGGATGCCAAGTGATGAGGCAGGGGCAAAAGGGGTTCTTACCCTGATTTCCAGTTATTAAAATTAAAATTAACAAATGTCAAAATCTCAGACATATCTTTAAAAAATGTTTCCAGTAATTTTTTTTTCAAATATTTTATATTATATTTATAAATACTCTCAAACATTTTATATTTAAATGCAACGATAATTTATACCACTCAGCATGAAACAACTTCTAAATTTGAATTGATACCACCCATTGATATTATCATCCATAAGCTAAAATCGGGATGTATGGACATAAAGATCAGGGTTAACCTTATGATACCCTATTTGTGCTCAATATCAGCTTCTGTCTAATAAAGGGCTACGCCGAGCGCAGCATGATA